>JAHZMV010001287.1:0-11695 GCA_027743765.1 Coecobrya sp. COE2 | reverse complement strand
CCGACTCTGACCCATCCAACATTACTACAAGTTATAAATGCAATAAGCATGCATGCATTACTTACCAACTTACCTGTGCAAAAAAACTTTACTTTTTTATAGAGACTCACTGAAACAGAACAGAACAGAGCAGCAGCAGCACGTAACAATGTGAAACAATGGTTTTTGTTGATGCTGCAAATAAAAAGTACTACGAACATCATAGTACACGTTTATCATACATGAGCATGATGAGAAGAGATCGCTTTTCTTAAGCCGTTCTGTATTACTATTAATGCCTTGTTTACTGCAGAGTGGTGGTGGTGGTGGTGATAGTGGTCTTGTCTTGATAGTCCGCAGTGTTGTTTTTGGTGGGAGCCACTAACGAACCGCTGAGAAAACGTTACAACGAAAAAAAAGTTACAAAAACGCATGTTAGTTTGCATGGTTTTGATACAAGCATGATCAAGGAAGCAGTATTATATAGTCTATATACAAAATAATAAACTGTGTTTGTTGCGGATGAACAAAATTGATCACTTGAAAAAGCATCCTTCCTCATCGTCACACGTGCTGGAGTGGAAAAAATATTATTTTCTCTATCTCAAGAGCCATAGTGGTCCTGCTGCGGAGAAAGATATTTGTTACTGTCAACTTACTCTGCTCACAGTGAATTTCGTGCTCTTCGGCCCTATAGCGTTTATCATCATCAGTAACGTCAAGAGTTTTACCATCATTTTTCTTCCTGTGAGTAGCTTCAACATAAGCAAAAGTTTTGCTTCCATTTTCCATTGTTGCTTTTGTGGTTGGGTTTTTATGGCTTGACTGCCGAATGTAGTGACAGCCGAACAAGTGACAGCCAGTAAAAAAGTCAGAGAATTGGCGGTGGTGTTGAAGATGATAATTTTTTCTATAAGGTATTGCCTTACCAATTTTGTGCACCAGTAACAACACACGCATTTCCTGTCATATTGATTGAGTTTATATCTTTCTTCTCGCTCGCCAAAGAAATACGCTGCGAATATACAGCAAATAGTATATCGTGAGCAGTTGTCAAGCATCAAGTTCAAAGCAATGGTGTCAGATTTTTGGGCAAAATTAGAAAATTCATTGGATTCACAGAGATTACGTTCAATTCCAATGGGTTAACCGTTCTTGTTGTCATCATACTTGGAAAACTGTACTTTATCAATTAATTTGGATTCATGTTTCTAGTGAATAGTGCGTGGACCTTTTTTTCTATAAGGTATTGCCTTACCAATTTTGTGCACCAGTAACAACACACGCATTTCCTGTCATATTGATTGAGTTTATATCTTTCTTCTCGCTCGCCAAAGAAATACGATGCGAATATACAGCAAATAGTATATCGTGAGCAGTTTGTCAAGCATCAAGTTCAAAGCAATGGTGTCAGATTTTTGGGCAAAATTAGAAAATTCATTGGATTCACAGAAATTACGCTCAATTCCAATGGGTTAACCGTTCTTGTTGTCATCATACTTGGAAAACTGTACTTTATCAATTAATTTGGATTCATGTTTCTAGTGAATAGTGCGTGGACCGATTATCCTTCGGCAGCATCTTATCATCAAGTTGAAATTCCAGAATCAACTTCAGATCAGCATCGTCGACAGGATACGGTAGCCCGGGGTGGTTGTAGTAGCAGCAGCAGCAGTGGTGGTGGTGTGCGTAGTAGTAGAAGTAGTAGTGAATGTGGTGGTGGTGAAAATTTCACTTATCCTTTTCAACACACTAACAGCTCCATCATGAGGGAAATACCTATGGAGGATCTGGAGATTGCCATGAAGGTAAAAATTCATTTTTTTAATAATAACCC
Organism: Coecobrya sp. COE2; assembly: GCA_027743765.1. NCBI lineage: Eukaryota > Metazoa > Arthropoda > Collembola > Entomobryomorpha > Entomobryidae > Coecobrya > Coecobrya sp. COE2. The sequence continues at coordinate 9,879 of JAHZMV010001287.1, read as the reverse complement.
TAAAATATCCAACTAACCTCTTCACTACACTCGCATAACAAAGGAAAGAGGTGCAGAAGAAAAAAACGGGCCATAAAATCTTGTTCTTGTAGTAAATGTACTTGAAATTAATGTGCATGTAATGCCATGCAGAAATGCAGGCACACGCAATCTCGTTTTTCCTTTTTCGATAGCCATCAAACAAAACAGTTATGGTAATAATGGTAATGGTAGCACAATAAGTTGCAGAAAGTAGCAGTCTAAAAATACCAAAAAAATGCTAAATCAACATGAAAAACAAAAGAGTTTGAGTAAATTAACGATGAGTGGGGTAATGTATGTAATGCAATTACTTGGTTCCTTTTTTTACTTCTTCTTGGTCTCCTGTGCCAAAATTAATTGCTTCATGGATAAATTCTTCCAGAAGGACAGGCCAGGTCATGAGAAACATTTTTAGAAGAATTACAAGATAAAACTATAAATCATTAGTTAGTTTTTAATGGGATGATTATTCGTGAGGGTTCCTCTATAGCCAAAAATAGTATGTATGTTTTGCCTAAGCAAAATTGAAAGTGGAATTTACTTGGGGAAGCATCATACTCATAAATAAATGGAGGAGTCATGCAGAGCAAAAGCCAGTGAACACGATGAACAGAGAGAGATAGATGAGAGCAACATGTGAATTATGAATGAATTGTGATCATGATCATATTATTATTATCATTCTGTGGTGGTCGTTGAATGTGGGCGTTGTGTGTATTTACTTCACTAATAATCTCAATCTCACTAAATATCTCCATCATCATCATTATTTTGTTGATTTTTTCAACAAGATTTAAGGTGTAAGTAGATTTTCCTACTGATTTCATTCATTCACGTTTTGCTGCTCACAACACAAGGTATACAAATATAGAAAGAAGTACATAATAATGAAGATAAAATATTAAATTTACAATGATAATGGTGTAGTTTTACTTAAAAATGCTTTATCTAAATTATTTTGTTTTGTTGGGAAGATCACCATATTATCGCGCATGCTATGGGTTTGTAATATCACGATTTCTTCTGGTAAGGAAAAATGATACACAGAGACAGACAGAGATAGATGAATGATGAATGTTGATAGGATGCTATTATAAAAGCCTGCAAGGCTAAAAATATTTAACAATTTCTTTTTTAGGTGGTGTTCTGGCTAGCTTTATTTAAGGCATGAGCTGCTTCCATGCTCATTATTATGCATATTTTTATTATTTGCACTAGATTTTTTAAAAATTGTAACAATTATGAATAATGAAAATGTATATGATTTTTAATCTCATTCTGTCTGTTTAAGATATGTTTGGTATTGACCCTAGCAGGGTTGCCCATAAAATTGCCAGTTTTGAGGTACAAAGTGGTTGAGTAAACTTGTTACAGTTTGTGATCAGCCCCGGAGCATTTTGGTGGCTTATTAAGCATACCATTTATATTATTAGAAAGAGACATTTTTTTTAAAAAAAAGAGAAGAAATTAAGTTAATCTGAAAGCGCAAAATAATAAGCAATCGCTTTGAAAAAAGTTAACGTTTTTTTCTCGCTCGATAAATATTATAGATAAATGTGCAAGGCAATCAGTAAGAATGTATAAAAGGTGAGTAGGTAAATGAAATGAGCGATAATCTGGGTGTAATTTTTCCATTTATTTTACAGTGATGACGATAATCAACAAAAAACTAAAAAAATGTTCATGGGTGCTATACTGACTAGCAAAAAAGTTAAGAGTCACATGCATTCACTGAAAGAGAAGAACTAACGACTGGGCAAAAAAGTCTTCATTTTTCCCTCCATTCTGTTGATGATTGCGATTATCTGGCAGCAGCATCATCAGTAATAATAAATAGTTTGTTGCTAGTAACCAGTGGTATATAGTGCTAATATTTTAGGCACATGCAAGCATTCCATTAAAATCGCATAAAAAGGCATCGCATACACACTCTCTTGAGATAAATAATTTTTGCTGGGATCATGCGTAACGAGTTATGAGTTCACTTTACAAAAATTCGCCCAACAACACCAACTCTGTAATTTTTGCTCAAGTGCTATGTATATGCTCCTGAGGAAAATATTTTAAGAGAGGAGAAGTGGGAGAACCGTGAGAAATTTTTCTCGGCAATTCGTTTGCGAAAAAAGGTATAAAGAAAACGAAAATGACTTAAATGGAATACACTTGAGCATGGAAATGGAATTTAAGCGATGATGATAACGATGAACAATTTTATACATAATTTTGCAATATAGGCTATAAGCAGCAATACCAAAAAAGACTTTGAACTTTGAACACATCAATTTATTATGCTATCGCATATTGTAGAAGAAAATGGAGTGTTTGAGTGCACATTTATGCACGGTCCCCATGATAATGTGTATTGCATTGCAAGCTGTTGGTCGTAAATCCTCTAAACCAATACTAGCGTCTTATGGGTAGATTGGTAATTTACTTTAAATGTAAAATAGTTTAACAAAAGGAGAAGCGAAACGAAACAAAATTATTAGGTAGGTATTTATGTATAATGCACGTTTATTTATGTTTTTGCGGGGGCGGATAAACAGCAAAGTCATATTGTTCAAGTGCAAAAACGCAAAACTAAGTGCAGTTATTTATTGTTTCATTATTACTGAATGAGATTACATAGCATTTTGTTATTAGTTCATTGCATTGTTTTGCTCATGATGATATAGTGGTGTGGCTTTTATAATAGTTTTTGTCCATCCACCTTAAAGTAAAGTACCTAAAGAGTAAAGATAAATAGTATAAGTAGCACCCGACACGGCGTGCCACTTGATAATGTATCTAGGTATATACATTTTTTATAAAGATCATTGGGGCATCACCCCAAAATCATTAAAGAGTAACGCCATATCTCACGAAATTGGTGGTTACCTCGTCGGTGGCACACCTGAGATCGTGTGCTTTTGTCTAGGTATTTCTCTCTTCTTTTGTCTATTTTTACCTTTCTAAAAAAATGTGGAAGAAAATTGGTAGTAGATGGGTTCTGCTATCTAAATACTAATTAGTAATCCTCTTTCATTTCTGCGTCTACTAGTTTATAGATAACTTTTGGCGGAATGACGTATAGTGGAATAATAATGATTTATGCTTTATATGAAAACGTAAATAAAAATTGTTTAGATCTCCGCCTCCTCGTACACACCGCCAATCAATCCTTCAAGCATCCATAACCCATCAATACGCCATAATAATCCTGTATGTTCTCGTAAAAATAAAATTCACTCTCCTGCTCTTATTTTTAATAGCGTACATGCATCTAATAAGCTTGTGAAAATGTTTTCTTAACTTTGCTGTTGAAAAATAATAATGCGTGCAAAAGCAAATTAGTTTGAAAATCAACAGGTGTAAAGGGAATGAGAGAACAGGTGTATACTTATTAGGAAAATAGGAATAAAACTTAATAACTTTGTTTTTTATTCTGTTCTCAAGAAGTTTTTCTGAATGAATGACGACTCTGAGGTGTTTGTCAAACAAGGAATGATGGCTACGATTGTGCGACTGTTGACTGTTGCGATTACTGCCATTTTTTCGCTATTGTTTCTGTCGCTGCTGCCGTTTTTTATTCCATTCACTCATGCTTCATTTCATTTAAAATGTTTTTTCTCGCGTTTTTCGTTAATGCAATGTATACATATTGACAAGTTAAAATCTTGTCGTTAAGTGCACTGCTTAGTATGACACGCCATAAGAAACATACCATCAAAAATCATCGTAAAACAAGTAACAGTAGGAATCTTCCATTTTAAAAGCGTCCACATTGTCGCCAGGTGGAGGCGTACAAAAAGAGAATACAAAACTATAACAGAAGATTTTGCGTATAGTTTATTGTTGTAAAATAGCAATAATAATATTTAGGAATGCTTTGATTGGGATGATGATGGCTCTATTGTTGGTGAGATGCAGTGAAACGTGAAAATATTTTTGCTTTAGCATTTTTTTCTTAACTGTTTCTTGGTTAGCTGACTGACTGACTTGGGTTGAGATAACAGGAGTGGAGTATAGCATTGTTGTGATTGGTATTAATGGTATTTATTTATTTGTACTGGCATAAAAAACCTCTTGTTCGTTTAATGCATAGCAATAAGACTTACATATTTGCGTTTTGTATGAATGATGATGAAAATCACCGACAATATAATCATCATCGTCCTCGCCATCATCGTCATCGTGAGACGAAAACATCAAAAGTACATTTTCTTTATCGCAATTGTGGTGGAGGAGGAGAAGAGCTTTTCTTGTTGTTTTTAAGTGAATCATTTAAAGTTGTTGGTGCTGCAATAAAAGAAATAAATACGAGAAAATAAAGAAAACATTTTATTAGCATTATTGCCTTGTTTAATGTTTCTACTCAATATTTGCCAGCCGCTAGAGTCTTTTACATAGACTATATGACGTGCATGAAAGTATGCACTGGTTGGGATTAGCTATATATGTAGCTGTTTTGGGAATTGAAGGCGAAAGTGTGCAAAATGCTTAATTTTTAAAACCTTCTTCGAGTACACTTTTGGTGTGTACGCTCTTTTGAAGTTTAAGGCAAACATTAGCGATGAATTAGAATGGGGGAGGGGGAACGTTATATATGATTTAGTAAATTGTAACGCGGAAAGGGTTCAGCCCACCGAGAAAATTTTTTGCTGCAGGATTCGCTACCCGTATGAATATGAATAGCATTAGTAATTGTATTGGCAATACAATTAGCAATTAATATTAAAACAATGCTGGCTAATTCGGATTTTGTTTCATATATTTATGGCAATGCTTTTAATTTTACTACTGCCTTTGATAGGTAAAATACATACCACGAAGTAAAAGTGAATATTTTACTACCCCAATTTGTCTTTTTATTCTCTTGTTTTGTTAAATTAAAATTATACATTAAATCTGTCATGTAATAAATCTATAAACGGTTATAAGAATAAAAAGCAACTAATTCAACTTTTCCTTTTTACTCTTTTACCCTTTGTCGATTGACAAGCAATGGTAAAATGTATTTGAACTTCATAGCTAATTATTTGTCATAAAACTTAAAATGATCTGGGAATATTTTTCATTTTAACCTACCATTTAGTCGTTTATTATACTTACTAATATGCACTCCTAACGGTGATTACAGGTGGTAAATTTATTGCCTATATAAAATCCATGTTTGCTCCTGTTTTCAATAATCTTTCTTGGCTCGATGGGGACTTATTTATGATGGTCAGGGCATGCCCTTCTCTTTCTCTAATCAATTGAGGTTCCCTACTCGTCACCACAGTCATGTGTAATTAAAGTAAAATTAAAGTCTCCCTTGTGTGTCTGTAGGAGAGATAAGCGTAATAAATTGTTAGTGATACACACAGAGATGGTCTATTAGAGAGAAATATATTACTATTTTACGCACCTTCGAGATTACGGGGAGCGTTTAAGTTTTTAATTGTTTTGAAGGATACACCATCACAATCAGGCAAAAGGGAATAAGAGAGGTCATTGAGATAAAAAGCAATTGAACTAAAAGGAGCACTGGTGCTTATAATCTTGCTGCTATAGCCAATCGTCTAATATATATCGTCGTTTGATAAATAAATATGAAAAAAAAGTTATATAAAAATATTGTTCCCTTTTATGGGAAATTTTTTCTCTTAAAACGGATAACCCCATCTTAATTGCTTGGTATATATACATGTATGCGTTTATAATATCACAGCTTATCTAACGGGTGAATCAAGTGAAGAGAAACGAGCAGTATACAGGATTTTGTGCATAATGTGCATGTACATTTTTATGCTATTTTTACGAGGAATTTGGCTATAAAAATGGCTTATCTTAATGAATGAACTGTTATGTAACAGCAACTCGTTTTGCTGCTGTTGGTGGCACTGCTACTGCACCCCTCTCTGCACAACAAAATGCCACTGATACTGATTCTTCTGATGTGACTATTTTGTTGTCTGTCAGGATCAGTTAAGAAAAATCAACTTGTTATTAATTCAGCAGTGGCAAACAGTTCAGTTAGAAAAAAAATTGTTTATGATGGTATTTTAAATGATATTTTGGTGTGATGTTGTTGCATTCAGCATGCATGTGAGTGAGAGAATGCATCCACCAAACAGATAAGTAATAACAAGCATATAAAAAATATTAAAGCATTTAGCTTTGATTTGTTTCTTGTGCTACTATACTCCTTCTCTGTGCAGCTCAGTGATCTTGAAAAAATGCAATAAATCAGAATCAAACAGAAATCAGAAATGTTGGATTATTTTGTTGCAACATCGCCATTCTACCTTGACTTTCGTACCGTGTTTTATTGCAAGGTCACGTCAGTCACCACCGTCAATCGTTATCAGTTATCAGAAGGCAACATCGTCGAATTTGTTATCGTTTCTTGAAAATTACATGTATTGAGTGAAGGCATTGATTGTGATTGTCATCATGATGACCAATGCGAAAATGCGATGTTTTGATAAGATTATAAGATATGGTTATGGTACATACGATTCGGTGATCGACTTTTATAGTTTCATGAACACCTGCAAATCAATCGTGTATAAACAATTGTGATATAGGTAGGTATGTAGATACCTAGTTTGCTAACCAGCGTCTGACCATGAAACTTTAAAATCTACAAACCCACGCAGGAGAAAAAAGAAAGCCCATAATTCAAATTTCTAATGGTTCATAAAAAGCATACTTGTTTTGGATACGAATGTCTCTACCGATTTTTATTATTTAAATTTTTGATACTACTGACCGTAGTTTACCCCAATAATTACAATGATATTTTGAGTCTGTAATCTTTGTCCATTTGATGCACAGATAGCAGACACGAGATTGTAGATAATTGATAATGGAATGACGCCAGCAAAGAAAGTTTAAAAAATCAAGATTTTTCTAAAAATCACTTTTCCCCGTTCATGTTCAATATTATTATTATTGTTAAAACTCCTTTTTTAGAAATATTCATGTGCAAATTAAAGTGTCCCATATGTACACTTCATTATCATCTTGGCTCACTATAAAAAATCATTATAAAAAGCTGCGTTTTATGCATCGATCTCTTATAAAAAATCTTATTTTTTCTCAAATATGCATAAAATGGGTACATGCGCTTTTAACATGGTTTTGTATGAGTTATTCTCACGCTAGAGACCCTAGACAGGAACATTTTTGTTGTAAATTTTGAAAATACATAAACAAATGACTGATTCATGGTCGCCCGTGCAGTGAGTTTGGTCGTAACTCACAATACCTCTAATTGGTTAATGATGATGAGAATGATGATGATGCGGACATGAAGAAACAATAACGTTATTAGCGTGTTGGCTGGTGCTACACAGAAAATTTGTATTTTTTCCTTTTGTCTACGGATGGATTAGTCCTTTTTTGGAGAAATAAAAAATATATGTTGTGTTGCGGTTGTGTGTAAGTTGGTATTTTATGGGTAGATGGATAGATTTATAGACATTTTTGCTCAAAGGAGAAAACAGTTTTTTTTCTTTTCCTTTTATTGTTTCACTACTGACATGACTTGCACTGACGAGCAAACAAAAAGCTTTGCACACTTCTTTATTGCTTGCATGCTTAGTTCTTGTTCATTTGTAAATTAAAGTGAATAGTATGGGTTTATAGGAGAAAATATTAAAATGATTGTTAAATTGAATGTTATGAAAATATAATGGTGTTCCTGCCCAAAAGCCAGAAAAGGACATTATTATTAAAAAATTTCAAACAAAATAATAATATATTCATTTCAATTTTTTTCTTCTTCTTACCTTGTCTTGTCACAATACAAAGACCATCAGAAGTGCACTGATGATGACGAGGTATGATAATCTCAAATGGTCACTTTAGAAAATTTTCAAAATGAGTGGAGCAAGTCAAAGTTTACACATAAAAAAGTCATTAAAGTGGAAAAAAGACAGAGAATAAAAACAAAGCATACCGGCCGACCAACGCAGCAACCAAGAAAACCGCACAATTTTTGCATGCATTTTTGTACAAAGTTGGGTTACCTACATCAGAGATGTTTGGTGATGTGTGCGTTTTTGAGCATGTTGGCCACAATTGCTGCGCGAAAGAGATGATGCGTTATTATTCAGTGAGTTATTCCGAAGCTTCATCAGTATTCAAGGCATGTGCATTCTTTCTCTGGTAATTATTTACATGTTAAAACAAAGCATACCGGCCGACCAACGCACCAACCAAGAAAACCGCACAATTTTTGCATGCATTTTTGTACAAAGTTGGGTTACCTACATCAGAGATGTTTTTGATGTGTGCGTTTTTGAGCATGTTAGCCACAATTGCTGCGCGAAAGAGATGATGCGTTATTATTCAGTGAGTTATTCCGAAGCTTCATCAGTATTCAAGGCATGTGCATTCTTTCTCTGGTAATTATTTACATGTAAATATCGCATGTCTCACGGAATCACAGGACAAGAACCAGCCAGTGAATTATTGAATTGGGGAATTTGTTAAATGTCGACTTGTTTTCGTGTCTTTGCTTTGGAGGAAAATATTTTATTGGGTAATTGAAACAGCATTTTCTTTTCTTCTCGGATTCACATTTGAGTGATGAGATGTTTGGGGTGGTTCACTGATGATGTCACTCATTTAGGGAAATACTGGGCAAGGCACAGGCATCCGAAATCAAGACAAGGATACACACTGGACACTCTGCACATAAATTGTGTAGAGTGTTCAGCAGGTTTCAAACGAGTTTTCCTGCTCCGGTGATATAGTACAGTTGTATAATGTAAATACCAGAAGACCAAAAAAATCAAATCTAAATGCAAAATTGGCACTTGATTTATATATGTCGAATTTTCATTCTCACGTAAGCTGGTTGGGCGGTGGAGGAAACGTATTTAATTAAATCATTCATTCATCAAGCTATCCAATTGAAAAATTTTGAAAATACGATTTCAAACTCATTTACCAATTATTGTTTTGTCAATACACATGAAGTCACTTATTCCGTTTTCTATTGGCAAGTACACTGATGCCTGAGCTTCCTTTGATTCCTAATGTTGGAAACTTTCAAAGTATTCTTTACGATTGCTAACCTACGTGAGATGACAAGATTGATTAAACAGTTAGTAAAACGCTTCTGCTTACCTATATAGAAAAACCGGTAAATTGTTACCACTCCATCCGCGCAATATATCAAATTATTAGTATGCCTTGCCGTCTCCTTCGATAATTAAATACTGCAAATTTATATTGAATTTGACACTTTAGCAATTACTATTTTTTTCCTAGCATTTTAGCAAGGTTATAAAAGGAAATCAGCCCATGTCATAAATTCACTCGAAAGAAAAAAGGAAAAACGAGAAAGCATAAAATTATACAATTTTGTTTGTACTTTGTTCGTATCCTGTGTATCTTTATACACAGTGCACACGACATTTTTTTCTTCTTGCCTGATTAAAATGTGAATTAAAAGTGTCTTCCTTGCTGTGTCTGGTGTCCACCTGTGGAGGAGTGAGGAGAGATTTACAATCTCTGCCGCACATATAATCTGTTACAAGATGTGCATGTCGTGTGTGGATTCATTATGACATTGCCATTGAATGAATTTACCGTGTCCTTTATACCTTGTTGATAAAATATTTTAATTTTTTTAGTTTGTTTATCTATGTACATTGGACAATAGTAAAAATGCGATAAATATGCACGTGATGGTGATTGTACATCGTTTTCCCTTTTTGTATCTTTCTCATCGTCGTTTCTATTCTAATCTTGATCAAAGTGCACTATTGTGAGAGATGTTAATTTTTAGAAAAACAAACAGGCGTTTCCCATATTTAAATGAACTTTCAGGCATCACCAAAAATCGTGTTTGTATTTGTGGCAAAGAGCTTTAGATTTGTG
>JAHZMV010001286.1:0-43192 GCA_027743765.1 Coecobrya sp. COE2 | reverse complement strand
GATAGTTGGTGCTTTTTCATCGTATAATTGACGACTATTCGTGAACAAGATAAATTACCCGGACGATGAGCAGTAGTCGTCTTTTGATGCGGGCTGTTGTGCTACTGTGATTATTCTATGGATTTGAACTACTAGCCCACGTCTAAGTCTATTCTAAGTTTTGGACCAATCCTATCTCAAAATATATTTTGGATCTCCCAATTGTTTACGAAATTGGAATAATATTGTAATATGCTGAAAGTGCAAGTATATGACTGGTTAAGCAACGAGAAAAAAAATCAAGTTGATTTCATGGTATTGAAAGCTGTGAAAGTGCTTGAGAAAGTCAAACTGAAAAACGGGAGACACAGTAAAATGTGCTTAGTCGTGTAGTTTGTGTCATAAATTGGATAAAACATAGAAATTTGCTTTTGTGTACACTTGAAAAACACTCATTTAAACAAAAGTAATTGACAAAAGATAATATGATATGTGCATATGTTTAACACACATCAGTAGCATCAAAAGTGAACTGAACCAACGAGCGTGCTCCACGCATACAAGTTCAGTGAAGGAGAAACCTGCTGGTGACCTCTATTTCTTCCTTTTCCTTCCTACTTGCTCTATTTGAAAGGTAAAATTGTTTTTTCTTTCGTAAAGTATTTTGAACCGAGCTGTGTGTTAAAGGCAAACAAGAACATATACTAAAAAGACTCAATGACATTGTTTGTATTTTTGTAGCAATGTCGTTAGACAATTTGAATGGTTATTCTGCTTGTTTCCAGAGTATAAAATAGAAATGACTACACAACTTTGACTTTTACAGGCTAAATTCAGGTTCCAAACAAAACGAATAAGGCAAAATCACATAAGTTCGCGTGCTAGTTCTTTTAATGTACGAAAAATGACAAGGTCGTAGAATGTAAGAATAGGTCGTTCTTTTACTTTCCAAAGGCAGCAGGAAAAGTACAATACCCATATTGGATTGAAAGGATATTGTTTCGCTTTTCCAAGTATTTATATTTAAGTGTGCCTCCATGAACCTAAAAATTCATTTACCTTCATATATGGCATCTATGTATGTATCACAGACGATTTACCTTTGTCCCCAGGAAGTTATTGTTGTCTCATCTTAAGAGACACTTGTATTCTCATTTGCGCCGTTTCCTATTGTAAATGAGTGACCTTCGTTTGATGAACCGAATATATTCATTAAGGATGAAAGCTGTGAAATTCTTGTCGTGTTGAAACACGTCAATAAATATGGAAATTCCTCATCGTTGAAAATTAATGGGTTCTTGTAACAGCACAAACACTAAGGCACTACAAAGGCAATCCCAAAAAGAACAAATACTATAAGGCACGTGTGTGCTTTTATTGCACAAAACAAAATAAGCGTTACAAATACATTGAATGAATATTTTATACTCATATAACTGTTAAACTTGTCGTTACATTGTTATGTAATGATATATTATTCATTTTGTTTCCAACATTCCCTTTCCAATGCACTAATCACGAATCCACTTCAACTTTTATAGTACATACAAGCATACCGATAAATATAGTGTAGGATGCAAGCGTGTCGGTATTTATATATAAAAGCAGGGTCGTTTATTTAAGCGTGTTCTTGTCTTGTGAAAGTAATTATATATTTATAAGTTCGTGTTCCTGCAAGAAAGCTTGCATTAAAATTTCATTTCATTTATTCTAGATACCTATTTATAATAGGGTACGAACCATCACTATATAATATATTAGATCATAAATGTATCATTTTTTTCTGGAGGTACTCCTTCCAACCTCCTTCAACTTGTCAAGCAGCTATCATCATCATATCACACAGTCTCGAATTTTGTTTGATTTGATAGGTTACCAGTTCTTGTTAAACATTTGAATGGCTCTTTTCAAATTCCGCAATCATTCAAACATTATTTATGTAGCGGTTCTGCCTCTCTAACATGATTTATAATTCATATGCTTTGTTTTACTTTCACTTTCCAACCACCATCATCACCCATATCAGATCGTGTATTATTGTATACTTTCACTCAATTTAATTTCAGTTTTTCCACCGTAGCAAGCTTGTGGCGGATTTTCCCGTATATGTATTTCATATAATTTTCGTACCTAAAAGTAAAATATTATTGCAAGGATACCATCAAACGTTTTATTCGACACAATAAAATAACATGCTTTTATCATCAAGGATTGATGTAAAGGAAGCACACGAGCAATCCTATTTATTGGCTTCTTTCGTTTAGCAACAATGGTAGCAAATTTCATCGAACCGTTTTGTAGAGAATTCCTCAGCAGGCTTTACAGAATTCGACAAATTTCGCAGTCATATCATATCTCTCGGCATTCTTGCTGTTTCTCTCATACAGATCTCTAGATATAAAGATGAAAATGCAGCAAACCATATTATAGCTTTAAATTGTAAGCGTGTACATGTTTTTGGGCAGATGATTTGACGGCACGTATGAAGTATGATGTGATGTATGCTAAATATGAATTCACCTCGGAATACTTTCTCTGATCTTCAAGTTTGTTTGCAGCAGGATTTTACATTATTTCCATCCCTAAATATAAAATCAGCTTATACTAATACGCTAGGCATACATGTTTGTGTTATACACACAAGCGTACCAAACAAATAGGATCATATTTTTTTAAACGGACGAAGATTGAATGAAAGGATTCTGCCTGCAGAGATTTACCAGACCAGTTTCATGCTAGTTTTTTTACCGTGAAGGTTTTACTCTAATATTGGAGGAAACAACAGGAAATATTTTTTAGATATCTAATAACTTTAGAGAAAGCAGTATAGAAAACGAATGTATATTATTGTATAAGCTATGTTTATATAAAACCATACAAAATTTAACAACATTGGTGGGCTCAAGTGCTCAAAAAATTTTGAGGGTTGGCAATATTTGGATGTATAATATTAAAACAGCTCATACGTATCAGTATTTTTTGAAAACAGCTTAAATCAGCCACCAGCAGCAGCATCGACCTGTAGAGCTTTGTTGTTTGAATTGATGGTGAGGGATTAAAAGCGTATTATATTGATGCTGTATGTTATGTACACTGTACACACGAGACGAGACCAGCTACTATATGAAATAGCATACAATATGTATATTTTTATCAGCAGTTGAGTGAATTTCTTTCCCTGGTGCAGAATCATAATACCTTCTGGCACGCACACTTGATTGCAGATCTTATTTTAATTTTCTTGTGCACATACATACATATTATAAAGTTACTAAACTACCATACCTAGATACGACCTGCCATATTTGATCACTTATTTGTATGCACGGCCACATGCTGGCAGCAGTGGAAGCCGGAAGTTTTGTTCTTATACTTAATGCACTTTTTATTAATATACCATGCAATAAAATTAGGCCCATTAAAAGTTAAATTTTATAAAGCAGAACATTTAATCAAAATGGCAAGTGAAATTTTTCCTTTTATGCCTGCCTGTTAAATGAAAAACACACAGCCTGCTCAAGTATTATTTCTTCTGGTCCTTCTCTAACTATTTGTTACAAGTTTCAGGAAAATGCTCCCTTCCAGGCATCATTACTATTTTGTGATTTTTTATTCTTTTTAGGAGACGGATTACTGTGAGCCAGGGAGTATCCTGTCGTGGTGTGAACCTTTCTCCGTTTATGCTACCAGCGGTGATTTTTAACGCGGTAGAGAATATACAGTGCATCGTAGTACAATATATCTTTCAGAAAGCATAACACCAACCCTGTCTTATATTTCAACCCAATTTTATTCAGTGGCACAGGAGCAATGTCATCACCATCTACAAATACCACTCACACTCACCAAGATAATGTAAATGTGAAAAAGACCAAGTGAGACAAAAAAAGAAAAGTAGACAGCAATAAGACTACTAACTTCTCCAGGAATAAGGTTGTAAATAAAAGTTAAAAGTGAAAAAAACATTGCATGAAATAATAGCAGCATACATTGTATATATTTCCAGGAGACAACTTAGCCGTCAAGAAAGAAGATAGATTGCTTCATAGATTATTTTGTCACCGTGCATGGATTTATTCAGTGCCAAAACAATAAACAAAATTCGCCGAAAAACTCACAAAATTCTCATTGTCAGTATTACGTCTAAAGAAGAAAAACTTTTACATTGAAAGAACAAACTTGAATTTCTTTCAGGCAGGGAGAAAAGTAAGAGACAATTGCCCAATGTTTTAATGGTATTGTCAAAGGAATGAATGAGTGTTGACCACATCCCACAAACACACCATTCAAATAGAGCATTCCTATATAGATGGCTATTTGTAATTTGGTGGTAGATATGAGCGTTACGTTGCTCTAAGATAAAAACCGACACATAAGCTAAACGTATTCGTAATAATAAAAATAAAGAGAGTAATTCTCATCTAACTGCAGAGAGAACAAGAAGCCCACAAAACAATAATAAAACAGGAAGGGGATATCATCCGTATCCTGAACGTATTCATCAGGAAGAGTAACATGGCTTCATACATATGTGCAACATTGTGAAATGTCCTAAAATAAGCCCTGTTGTCTGTTTTTCTCTTTAATGTCTTCTGCTGTAATTTGTTCTCATTGCAACTGAAATGTTATTCAGTGGTTGGTTGCTGGCTTAAAAGACAGACGACAGACAGTGACAAAAAAGGACATTGACTCGGTCAGTTTGTTAGAGTAATTCCCAAATAATAAAGCTTTCCGTTGAAATATTAAGCAAACGGTCGTGCTACACATCACTTGCACGAAGTTAATGAGCATGTTCTTTCTTTCTGCTGCTTAACCGAATTCACACAAGTTGAGACAGGATCTACACCACCATCGGCCAGCTAGCTAAGTAAGAAGTTCAAAAGCAGAGACTGATGAGGCAAGTTCTGTAGTAAAAACTTTCATTTCGCAGGGAGATGCTGCTGTCAACATACTTATTTAATACGTGCATGGAAAGCAGTACAGACGTTTGAAGTTGTGCACCTGACCCTAAATACATAGGCGCATAGATCATATTAAGTAAGAAGGCGTATTATGGTACACTAAAATATATGTACTTTCAAAGGACAAGGGGATGACAAGTTTATACTTATTCTTGTAAGAAACTTGTTACCTCGCATTGTTGAAAAATAGCGGTGGTGAAAACCATTGGTTGTAGGAAAGTATAAAAAAAATACTGGTGTGTGAACGTGAGAATCTCGGACTGTCTACTTTCCTTGTTATGGATGACAGAAGATCAGAACTGTGAAAATGGATGGAGTCATAATATTAGGTAGGGACGTCGTGTTACACGAGTTGGCATCATCAGTAGTGGTATTAGAAAAACCAGTGGTAGAGGGAACAGTCAAAGAAAGCAAAAGTGAAAGCACCAAGAAAGCAGGCTAAATCATTGTGGACCTATCGGATTCCTTTTTTTCTTCCTCCTCATCTCTTTCTCTCTCTAGTTTCCATAATCCGCAGAGGAACAAGAGGCACGAGAACAAAAGTCTTTTCTTTTTCTCTACCTCACATTCTCCTCCTCTACTCAACATCATTTTCTTTATATAACCAACTTGCATAAGGTATATATGTACACGTCTCCATTCTTCATTCTATACGGAAACTCTTCATATTCTTGGAAGACACATACTTTTTCTTCTCTATTCTTCAATTTTGTTCCTTGTTGTTGTGTGTGTCTGTGAGCAAGAAAAAAAGTAGACTAGGAAAAGAAGGAAAGAGAAAGAATACGAAGACGTAATAATAAGTGTATACGCAACCAAGCAGAAAAACCTTAACCAAAAGTAACTTTGCTGAGGATATTATGGGGGAAATAAAAACGCCTAAATTCTATGAAAAGGACGACAGGAACGGGAACGCTGTCGACAAGTAAACCAGCATCATAACCACATCAGGACAAAGAGAAAAGAAGAAACAGCGCAGCGACGACTTTGTCAGAAGAGACCTACTTGTGAAGAGCACACACCAAGAAAATAATATCATCATGTAAGAGGAAAAGTAAGCAAGCTGCTGAGTTCTAAAGAGAAGAAGAAGAGCTTTAAAAGGAAGCCAGACGAGAGAAGAATAAAAAATAATACATATACCTATTTACACATACCTAAATTTATGTTTCAAGAAGAAGACTTTTCTTGCAAAGTGGAAACTAGTGAAATATGAATACTCTCGGGATCTTTCTATTGTCCATACTTGTGGCTGAAGGGATTGTTGCAGGTAAGAGAAAAATATTTATGAAAATAAAATAATAATGTTTTGTGTGTGTAAAGCTTGCTTAACACCTTTCAGTTGTCTCTCCCATAAAAAATAGCTTGCACCATTTTACACGGCAATAAATGTCGTAAAATATCTGCCATTATTTGCTTGTAGTCAAAAAAACGCATACAGGATTACTTTTTGGATGTTTTTGCTCTCACGTTTATTTATTCATAGACAAAAAGAAATCATTGTCCGGAGTCATAAAGAATGCAAAATGTAGCATGAATTCATAACAAATATAATGTAAACCAGTGTAGGAACGGTGTTGATCTAGAGGCATCTCCTGTCTGCTTGTGCACACGAACATTTTCATAATAGGTTATTTTGAAATAGTGCTCTAGCATCACAAACAATATTAAAACACAATGTTGTCCCAACACTTTTCCAAACAGCTTTTTCATTCCAAAACGGCGTCATCCTCTTTGCTCTCGGCTCTTTTGTAAAATTGTCTTGGTGCGTTTTTGAATGTGTGTGTAGTTGTTTGTTAGATGTAAGTAAAATATGCTTTTGGTGAGTGCTGTATATGTGTGCATGTGAGCCATTGTTGGCTCATAAAATATTGCAGTGATTACTATAATGGAGAAAAAGGCTTTTCTTCATTTTAGATTTGCTGTGTGCGAGAGAGAGAGAGAAAGATTCCAAATGTTTTACTATAGAAAAACATGGCTGCAGTAAGTACGCCTTTCTTGTTCTTTTGCTTAGATCATCATCATCATCGCTCACGATTATCATTATTGTCTGCTATATTTGTACCTTTTCACAAAAAGCATATTATTCTTCTTTACACCAAGCATGGCATAAAGGAATGCATGTAATTCATAGGAACGATGATGATGCAACAAGGCCAAAGTAGTATTTTATTTTAACTAAAAGCACGACGACGATATGACATGAAGAGAATAAAGTAGAATGGAAGTGGAATGAAGGAAATGCCGTCGGGGTAATCTCATTACGTTCACAAATACTTCACACCTACCTACCGACCCTTTCTTCCATTCTTTTACAAATAGATACCGAAACCAACCAACAACAAAAATGTATATGCATATGTCCCTACTACGACTTTACTCATTCACTCCTCACCATTTCTTTTTCCTTCTTTTAGCAGTCATTTCTATATTCTATTATTTGGAGTGGTGCAACTCTCTTTTTAGCTCATTGCAGCAGCAGTAATACCATTTACTAAACACAAGGTAGTAAAAGGGCAGATGATTTGTTATGCTGGTGTACAAAGCTCCAGATTCTCGTTTGTTGTTAGTATTGGTGAGTTGGCAAAAGAGTGAGTGAGAGAGGTAATGATGATGACAGTGCTATAAAACTGGGAGTGTCAGAATGAAAGGAATAAATTAACTGACTTATTCCTCAACTACCATACTACTGCTGGAATTGTTCCTGCTCTGCCTGCTCTCTCCTTTGATTTCATTTTCACACGATGTGTGTGTGTGCTACTGCTGTTGATGATGATGCGGATGCTAAAAGGTGACTAGGTTCCTGATAATGATGATGATGAAGCATCATCGGATAGGAAGTTGTATTTCTCCTGTTTTTTTATCCTTTGATATTCAATCTGCCGTTTTATATGCTCAAGTCATTCAATGCTTTTGGCATGCTGTCAAAAATTTAAAAGAGGGACAAGTAATGAAACACGCATTTCTCGGTACTCGCTTTCTTTCTACAAGGTACATGCCCAAAGTTCCATAATATACTAACCTGCTTGTGCTAGGAATGTACCAACTTGCTTGTGTTTGTTCTTCCCGTTCTAGAGTCTGGAATAGTCTTGATGCTGATAAAAGATTAGACAATAAGTAGACTATGGAAGTAATATCCAATATCCTTGATTTTAAGAGGTTTATGTAACTTCTCGTACTCTTAAGTACATATAATTAAATAACATTAAAACATGTACCAAAATAGAGTTACAAAATTCATGTTCATGTTAAATACATGAATTTATGGAAATACTGTTAAGTAATGTGTACTAAAGTATTTTCAGAATTTTTAGCATAACGATTATGCCTTTTCTTGGTACCGTGCAATCGATAGGAAAAATTAAAAAGGTGTAAATTCAAGCATAACATATTATGCATGCCGCTAGTTGTAAGCTAATGATAATATGGGCACATAATGCTAACTTTCCCTAAAGTTTCGTTACTGTTCCTTCCTCACTTCCTTCTCTACTAATAGCAAAAGCGGTTTTACACACAATATACAGTATATAGCACAAACCGTGCGTATACTATGCATTTTACTTACATGTTATATATAGACCCTTCCGAAAAAAGTTTTGCAACTTACCCAACATCATTATGAGTAAGCTAATAATGGAATTACAGAAAAAGTTTACACAAGGAGGTTACAGTCTTACGAAAATAAAATAAAAGAGAGGGGCTGAGCCTTACAGCCAGAAAGGTAACTACTTACACGAACTCTCTGGAAAACAAAGTGGAGGTAGTAGTACCACTACTGCTTTTACATAATGAGGCGAAGCAAACAAGCTGATGGCTGATTGAATGAGGAAAAAGAAAGGTAGTTCCTGTGTATATTTTCTACTTAAAAACCAAACCAAAAAGGATTTTTTTCTTCCTTGCAAATGACGAAGAACCAACTTGCTGTTGATGAAGAAAGAAGTGATGAAGCAAGAGTAAAACCCTCTAATTGCCTTCACGTTGACTTGGTTGTTTGGTGTGTGGGATGCTTTCCGAAAATTTTCTTCCTTTTCACGTACGCTACAAGAATGTTGGTAAATTGTTTGCTCTTAGGTTTGTTGATAGTTGAAGTTTGATGTAACGACCTAAGGGATGTTTGTTAAAAGCATCAAGTAGAGCTCAAGCAACCCAGCATCATCAGAATCGTTTACATTCTATAGGTACGCCCCATGCTAACAAGCTGATGACAGATTATTACGTCTGCGTTTACACTACATACGCATTCATATCAACGACATATACTTTTCGACATGATCAAGTATAGTCGTATGAATTTTAAATGTTTTTGATGCCAGATGCTTCTGCCACTACCTACGGCATGAGATCTCATATTTTCCTATTCAAAGTGTGATGAATTAATATCATATTTGTGCACAGTCGGAGTATTAATCCAATTAAGAGGATTATAGACAAGCATTATATTGTGCTGATACTGCCGTTAGTTGTTTACTCAAGGGAAATATTTATTTCGTTTATTTCGTACTCGTTGTTGCGTTCCGTAACTTGGTTTGGCGTGCCAATGACCTTTTATGGTCTTTGTCAGAGGAGGAAAGCAGTACAGCGTATATGTATAAACGCAAAAATTGAGATTTTATAGATTACAATTTCATTCTGATTTCATCAGAAAAATTGTACCAGACGGCTGAGAACAGAAAAAGGAGAGACTGCCTAAAACCTTTGTGAGTGTTGATAATAGCGTCAATAAGCTTCTCCAAGCGAAATTATACCGGGTTAAATAGAAATGACACAAAAGTGGTATCATATCGTAGAGAAAAAAACGGGTATGCATACATAAAACGCTTACTTTTAACGAGCTTAGTTCCAAAAATAATGAGTGTGCTTAATGTACCTTTTAACCGCCACATGCCACATGGATGATATTTCGTCTTCCTCAGAATATTATATGCTTGATGGTCTTTACATTTATACAACCGAGCCGCTTGTAAAAGTACGGTGAATCTTTTAGATATGTACACAGACACACACGTTTACAGCTTCTCACATCATTTCCATTTTAGTAGACTATCATATTAGGTTTATGAGTGCTCTTTTCTTACAGTTGAATGCTTTATGCCAACACTTGAGCTTGAATAATAGTAACTGTGTGAAAGTACGATCATCAAGAGGATCGTATTTGAGAAGACTATACATACCCACTACCTCCGTCCGTGTTTCTAACGTATTCGTTGTACAAATAGTCTACGTGGCTGCTACACCATGTGGCCTGTTTACACAGAAGAATTGAATGGTAAATGATTGTGGTTATGGTATGTGGTTAAGGCCTCTTTATGTTATTATATCTTCTGCGTATCATCTCAATTTTTATTTAGAATAAAATGCAAAATAATAAAGGGTGATAGTAAGCGGGATGGTGCTAAAATCTCCACTTGAAATGGCATTTTAACTGCAAACGTTTGTTGCAAGTAGCCTTTTAAATAAATAGAAAAACTTTAGAGCACAAGGGCATAAACAAACAGGTATCATATTCAGTTTACGCTGACTTGGCTTTTTGGTTCATGGGTTCGAAAGGTGCTTACGAGTTCGTTTTAAACTCGTTCAAGCATGAAGAATAAAATTAAACAAAGCAGCATTGTAATTTTTTTTTACTTTAATGCGTGAAGGACAGGATCTTTGGTAACTTAAATTAGAACAGGAAGGAAGAAGCAGGAAAGGAAAGAAAATGTAATTTTAAGGAATGACTTATGTAGAAGCAGGCATAATGGCAGAGAGTAAAAGCGAAGGCGTAAGGGAAAACTTTTATTTTTGGTCGACCAAGCCAATGTCACCGAAGAAAAAGTCAAGAAAAGATGTGGAAACGGTTTGTACGGTGGTTGGTTATTGAGGTGGTAGACGGTAAAGTAATATGTCGCACAATGGTGTTGGTTGGTGGAGGTGGACACATTTTTGTGGGAAACGGTTAAACCACATAAATTACAAGGCAAACATTGAGATAGCTGAAACAAGTTGACCAAAAAGTTAACCTGCTGTCGTGGCGATGCTACTCATGCATTACTATACACACATACGGGTGTGGGAGACATCAAATAAGGAGGAGCGCATAAAAACTTTAGAAAAAATAACAGTTTCTTCCCCAAGACATGCCCATAAATTCAGACGTTATATATTTTTGAGGAAAGCGTCAACCGTTGTAAAACTAAGTAAAAAAGTGTGTTGTAACGCTCATCCTAATTTTCTTGGCTGTCCGCACTCATCTTTCCTTTTTTGTGTCTAGTAGCGGCAGAGCAGAGGAATAAAAACTTTGCACAAGAAAAACGAACTGTTTGCAACAAATGAGTAGAATGAAGTAAGGGAAAGTGTATAAAGTAATATGAGTAGGTGTAAGCGTGGCTGTTTATAAAGAAGTTCCTAGCGTGTCTTCCTCCTTCGCAGGCTAATTTAATTATTTTGTGAGGACAGTTGAAAGTTGTTGATAGAAATTAGGTCATATACTTTCCTTCATTTATAAATACTATAAGTACATATGCCGAGAAAAAGAACAGCTATATTTAATGGCACGATATATATTTTAATATCCTGATGTTGGAAAAAAGTTGAAAATTTTAAAGTTAAAAGTTGAACCCCCGCTGCATCGTATCTTTGGAAAGCACAAGTGATGATAAGAGACCTTTTCTCAAGTACGGTCGGTCAAGTTTTTTTCCTCACGTTTCAGAAGTTGGAAATGAAAAGGTTTGACAAAAAAATATAGTGGATTCAAAAAGGAATTTTAGTAGAAAACCCTTATTATTATACATCTTTAGCGTGTCTCACAGATTTTGTATTTTCTCATGTGTATGTATGTATGTATGAGCCTAAGTCACCTTTCAAAATCACAATGTTTACAATTATTAATCCGAATCTTTTCCAATGAGTTAGACACGATGATCATTGATCATACATTGTTGTAAGGAATTGTATAGCTATAAGAGAAAGTATTATGTGACTAGGTATATACATACATATATGTATTTCCATTTCTTGTTCTGGTAACGCTATACTGATTATTAGATGAAGTAGAAATAAAAATGACAAATAAATTCCATTCATGGTGAAAGCAGCTCATACTAGTGCTGAGCAGTAGAGTAGGTTGGCAACTTGTACTGCTTCCCACACAAAACAATATACATAGGTATTGTCATTGTCACAACTGAAGGAATGTGTCTGTAATTTCTCCCGAGTGTATTGAAATGGTTGGGATATCCGGTGAAAATAGACGAAGCAAACGAGACGAATGTCTAGCTCATTAAATTCCTTCTTCATACCACCACCACCACTACTGCCAATATACAATGTAATGGTGAAACCTCCTATTGTTATTATTAATGATAATGATACATCATAAGTATTTAGTTGACAGCTGTAGTATATACAAACGAGTATGTAAGTGAGGGAGAAAGAGAAAAGAGCGTAAGAAAGCTTTTTTGGGCGGATGCTCACACAACAGGGAATTAAGAGTTCATTTCCCAGAGAACAATAGCAAAATCGAACTAGTAACAGCAGAGCAATAAGTAGCAGGCAGGATAGGATAAATAATAATATGAAAAGGACAAAAGTACGAAATCGTAGTAAAAGAGAAAGTGAGAAGCATCTTCCTTTCTCCTCCGCCTCGACGAAGAAAATGGCAAGACTTACATGTGTTTCGGACGGAAACACATTTTTCATAGTCCAATGTGCTCGCCTTTTCTCTTTTTCTCTTTTTTGTCATTTGGTGAAAGATGGAAGGAAATGAAAAGACGGCAGCAGCACCGCTACTAGCAACAGCATTAGAAGAGTGAATGTAGTGTGTATATATGTGTTTATATGTTTGCTCGAAGTATTCGTCATACAGTCGACCGGGAGAATGAATGAGAAGCCTCGAAATCGGTAGTGGCAGGAGATATATGTATGCATGTCTGTTTTGTTGGAGGAGTACTTACTCAACAAAAAATATTCCGAACGAGTAGAGCAGCCTGCATTCCAATGAGTGCATGGTATCTACGTTGCTCTTCTGCTGAAGACGCATCGTCATGAATATGACGTATCGTACACTTGTCAGTTGTACCAAAAAAGGACGAACAAGAGTGTGGAAGCTCTTATGTTTTTCATTAAATCCTCTCTATATATTTATGTATATATCTACTACAATAGAATGTGTCGTGTGTGCTTGGGCGATACACTTGGGGGCGATATATTACTATTTTGTTATTTTTATTACTATTGCCATTATTGCAATCTGTACAGTACAAGATGAGGATATGACGATTGTGCTTCGGTATTTGTTATTGGCAGAGTGTGGCTATTGTATATAGACTCGCGTTTTATGCGAATGTGATAAAATCCTATTAATGTGAAATGGCAGATTTGACCTAATTTTTCATATTTCATCTGTCCGATTCCCGTGTTACGCATCATAGACTCGCTTCAGTTGACACACCTCTTGAATTAGAGCAAAATTAAAATTGTCTGTAGAGCATCTACTGCCACGAGTAGAGTACCGATAACTCTAGGCATTCAAACCGATTTCCAGCCTTTTGTGTCGTTCGGTCGGTGGTTGGTACAAAATAATATTTTGCTATACTTTCCTTTCCTGTTACTTGTGTATATTACGATATACCTAATTGTGCACTGATGAAATTGGGAGCCATGTTGAAATATAAGTATACCATTTAATCCAACTAACTTAATGATGATACCTAATCCAGATGATGAGATGAAGTGCTTTGTTAAGTACCATACCCATACCTTGTGACGGACATAGACACATGCTTTATTGTAGTGCAAAATTATACTGTACATTTTGGCAAACGTTATTTGGTCAATTTATGCAATTGCACTATGGTTCAGACAAAGCGACTTTCTCATTACTTTCACCAAAAATAGACCATTCATGTTTGCAATGTATAGAATTTGCAAGAATTTCTTTTCAAAATGCAAGTGTATATGGCCCTGCTATAATGACGAGATTATATAATGTTGCTGATTAAAATTCTACATTATTATCATTATTCCCATCACAATTCATAATTGTGGTGTTTGCAGTTGTGCAACTGTTGTAATAGTACTATACGGCCAAGGTTATGCAATCTACAAACACGTTTAATGGTGATATTTTACAAGACCGATATTAGGTTACAGATATGCATAATGTGAATGCAGCAGCAGCACCAACACAAAAATTTTGAGCTCACTTCACGTTTTTTGTCAAAGGGAACGAACGACAAGGTGCTTGCTTCTCTTCGCCCTGAAAGATCACTTGACTGCTGCGCTGCTTGCCGTTGAAGTCAGTATTGTACATACTTAGGACGAAGCTGTAAAGCTTGTCAAGATATTAGTGGCAATAGTAGTAGTAGTAGCGGCCGTAAACGAAAGCCGGATGGAGAAGGAAACTGGGTCAATACATACATTGTTTCCCTTGTTTTCAGCTTTTCAAGACTACCTTGTTATAATTCGTATAAATACTTCTCATGAATTGCTGCTCAACGAGTCTGTTAAGGAAGGTAAAAGGTATCCTTCATTCCACTTGGAGACCCTTGTTTCCCCAAAAAAATGTATAACAAGCTCCAGTACAAAAAAAGTCCCACCGTTTTCTCTCAACCTAAATATTTGGACATATGATACCTAAAAGATATTACACTGTTGGCATTCTCCTTTTTTGAAGGCTTCGTGTTGTTCGCTAGATTACCCGTTGTAGATTCTCAAGAACATTGTGGTATCTGGGTGATAGTGTTGGAACTTGGGAGTACAGAGTACCTACGATCATTGCTATTTTTGGTTTTTAGTAAAGTTGTTTTTTCTGTATAAGATATTATAAACGATAATGCAACATTGTAGCTTTTTTTTCTCGATACTGGTGGTGCCGCTCTGCTACTGGAATCACGAAATTTTCTTATACAGAGGATATACCAGAACTGGGAACAATTCCAAACCCATCATCTTCCAGCCGAGTCATGCCATTATTGCATGTCTTGTGGAATGATGTAGTTTATCATGAAAACGCATTCATACCAACACTAGAGAGAAGAGGCCCGCCATCACCACCACCAATGCCACACACATAACACAGCCTTTGTTAAAAAAGTGAGCATGAACATCTTGTAGCGCTGTCATGCTATTTTGAAAGTATAGACAATTTTGTGGAACGTAAAAAGAATCAACTGTCGTGATTCTCTCAACATTTTTTGTCCTACTTTCTAATATATTTTACAAGGAAAAAAGATTCTTGACTCTATGAAAGTGAAAGTCTAAGTCTCTACAACTTTTTGTAGCAATAATAAAAGTGAGGGCAGTGCCACCACTACAACAAAAAATATTACGCTGTTGTTAGAAGAGTAGGTTGTATCGCCAAATCAACGATAATGTTGTATTCTTCATTCTGTGCAACAAGGAATTTCATTTATATACTTTGTATATTTCCCATTAAGAGTCCAGGATATTAAAAAAGGATCAAATTTTTCCTGTCTTCGTCCTTCTTTACTGAAGCCGTTTTGCTGTTGTGTGCCAGAGCGAAAAAAAAACCTAGATGCTGCTGCAAAAGGCGGAAGTGAAGGAATCCGTTCAGTAACACATGAACTTTGTATTATAGCCATTGTGCAAAACTTATGTGTGTCATATAATCTATTATACATGCCTATTTTATCGTAAACCATATAGAAAACATAAACATATAAATGGTAGAAAAGTTTGAAAATATGTGCTTATTATATGAATCGGTTATTTTGACGGGTAAGTGCATATCGTCCAAAGAGAGAGAAAGAAGATTGATAGCAAACTTTCTTGGACGTAAAAAGTATACACTGTCCAAATAAAATTGCTGTATGTATACGAATACATATTATTACTGGACACGATTACAAGTCAATAGTTACTTACATGTACACAAATATGTACATTAATGCAGTAAGAGAAAGTAACATACTTCAATTTTGGTCATAGAATCTGTCAACTCGCAACACAAAATGGATTTTTTCTTTTATTGATGAAGACAAAATTACAACGTTGTTCCATCGAAAAAAGCTAACAAACAACATTCATCGTTTCATATAATATATAGAAAATATACCATTGTCGAAAAGGAAAGTTTACGCACATTTCTTGCCTCCCTTTTTTCTTTTTGCTTGCAAACACAATTTTGTTCAAATAGAGGAATTGATAACCCTCTCGTGGTTTTATAAGTGTTGACTGGCGGAAGATTCCATACCATCAGAAATTAAATTATATATGCTGTAAATATATATTTCTTATAAACTTTTATTTTTATACCCGCAACTTTTATCCATAATTCTACGAATTTGTGTACTTGCATTATATTTACCACGAAAAGTACTCTCTGGTCAATGGTACGAGAAAACAAATAAGAGAGAATCAGTGAAGCGTATATTCCCTGTTTACCGGTTTCCTCGGTTCGTTCCTCAAAATTTTTTGATGGCAAAGCAAAAGTTCGACAGAAAAATATATAACACGAGAGACTAGTCTTGCTTTCTCTGTAACATGCATAAAACTTATTATGATGGTCTGATGAAAATGATACTTATGAATGCATTTCGCATAATATTTTATTATTTTATGGTTATACTAATACATAATTGGAAGATTCTCTCTATAAATATGATTTTATAGTCATGTATGCTCGTGTAATGTCGTGCTATCGGACTATACATTTTCACCACAGCACAAGCAAAAAAATTTGTCCACTTAAGCCCCGTTCCAAATCGTTAATGGGCCTTTCTCATGGCATTATTATTATTTGCCTAACAAGCCCTTCATTCCATTTTTATGATTCTAGTAAATTAAGCAGACTATAAAAAAGAAATTTCTGCCACAAAAAAGCCTTTTTTGCTCTTTATTCATTCATACAGAACAGACTAAATTAAGAATCTTACACTGCTTTTCAATGCTTCGTTTTCCAAGTATTCCTACCACTTTGAAGCTTTGTTCTGCATGTTATATGTATGTATTATATATGTCATCTGTATATTCATGCTTACATAATTCATCACAGTGCATGGAATATACAAACAGTAGTGCATTTTTGTGTACAAAAGTACTACGTTGAAAACGAAATCTAACAAGATTTTCTTATTAGAGCATGTCAACGACTGAGCCACATAAGTTTGTAGTAAGTCTCTAAATTTTTTTGTAGATGACATCTCTCTTTACATCAAAGCACGCCAGTTATATCAAGTGCTTGGTCCTATTTAGTATACCATTTAAGTTATCATAGCACTCGTCTTTTTCTCTCTTCTCATGAGAAATAAAGTGCATGCAAATCATATCTACATTTTTTACTGCTGAGAATACCTACATTTAATAATAATAATAAAAAAATAAGCAAACACAGCTTTTCGTGAGTTCTTTTATCTGTACGGAGACGACTGCTGTGCTGTGTCTATTCCTATTCTATGCTGTATGGTTTTAGCAGACACTGCGGTTTGGTAATAGCTGTTTGGTACATGGCACTATGTAGTAGCAGTAAACATAAAACCATCACAAAAAACCACCATCATCATCATACCAACAGCTTAAGCCTCACTTGTTTATTATTGTAGAATCCGTCCTAACCTCTCACAACTTTCACTATTGTCATCACAGCCGCTCAGCGTATAATACGTGCAGGAAGACACATATATACACACAGGTTTTTAGAATAGCAGCTATTACCATCATTATGAATAAGAGTCCGTCACAAAATAGAATAAAGACGCTGCTACTACCGCAGTTATCTTGTTCGCAAAAATCGCATTTTTTGAAATAACCGTGAATAACAAGACCAACATACATAAATACATATTTACTTGAGTAGCTCAACTTTTTCTACTTCAAGGAAATTCAAATACACAACGACACGGATAAAAAAGCAAGCCCATTATTTTCACTTGTGTCCTGTATGTGATGATAGCCAATGTAAAAAGGAATCTTATGCTCACAAATAACGTTATTTGCCAACCACGAGCAATAAAAGCAGCATAAAATATGGTTAATGCCGGCATGTTGATAAAATATTTAACTCTCTTTATTTGTCGTAAACCATGCAAAAAGAAACATAAAAAGTTTCCCATTTTACTTAAAAAATGTATTATTTGCATCTTATCAGATCTTCCAGATGGAGAATATAATTATACCGCAGTGATTTAATTTTGTTGTTTTTATCTATTTACTAACGAAAATTCATGAAAATGTTTAATACATGCAATACTTTTCTTCCCTGATTCAGATTCTATTGTATAAAGGGATAGACGATTTTACTGTATGTTGTCTCTCTTTACCCCATAAAGTATAGAGGCGATAAGTTTCTGCTTTTGTCATAAGCTACAAAAGGGCAAACGAGAAAATCCTTTTAATTCAAAAAGTTTCAATTAATCCTGATGTAGGCAGCAACTTGTGTAAGTCAATTATAGACGGACCTTTATTAGTAACGATTGTGGTATCACTTTAGAATGTCACCGCATTGATCTATGGATATGCATCAATTACGTAAGATGTATTACTGAGGGCATGTGGCAAAATTGACAGCGATATACAGACATGTCAAATGTCAGGCACACACAAGCACGCCATTTGTAAAACTGGTTTTAATAAAGCGACCAGCCTACATAGTGATGATCATGATCGTACATTTATTACTTGAACTTATGGTAGGTAAGGTATTAAAAAGATGTCTGCTTTTGTATCATAGGCTTTGTTATGCATTACCTCACTATATTGCGTAGTCCCTTCTTCGCCGCAATACGACTGGTGGCCAATAATGCTAAATTAAAAGTAATATCTCCCCAGACAATCGTATTTTAAATGCATAAACGGAGATTTGTGAGGTCTAATGAAGGTAATGGTGTAACCCTCCACGAGGAATTCCATAACACCATGGACATTTTAGCACAATGGAGAGGAAACCAGACATGTCTAAAGTAAGTCACTTAGTTAATGGAGCCGTTTTTAACATGTAAAGTTCAACCTCGATCGTAATCTATAGTTGCCAGTTCAATCTCAAAAGTCTGAATTAAAGTAATTGTTTCAATTTAAGGATACGTCAGTGGATTTACGTCATCATTGCCATTTTATTGTGTTTCCCACCGCATTAGTGCATAATATATCCAAAATGGTTCAAAATAGCAAAACTTTGTTTACAAAGATGGCAGACGGAGAGCAGCTTCAATGCTGAAAAGGATAGTGCATTTTTAAAAAGGTATGAAGTCACAAACACATTGGAAAAAATGGTACGGTTTTTGTGTATTCCTGGAAAAGGCAGAGGATTAAAAATACCTTCATCGCATTGAAGTTGACACACATCCATTATGCAAAGTTCGCTTCTGCTTCCTACCGTATGTCTACTATTGTCAGTAAGTCCACGTACGAAATGAGTTTTTTCGGTTTGTAATTTTCCAATAATCAGCGAAAATCTTTCTTTTCATGAGTATTAAACGTGAGGGAATGGATTTTCCATAAATGAAGTCGTGTGTGTGTGGGTGTCACCAGGAGAAAATGTGGGCTTTGGTGAGGTTATTAATAATGATATTCCGTGAAAATGCCGATTGGTTTATTGAACTGGAAAAATGAGACTTGTGTCAATTCATGCGAGAGGAGAAAAACAGTCCGGTTAAATACGGTCAAACCCTGTCTGGTGTCCACGGAAAAACCGCTTTATTTATGATATTTAACGCTTTATCACACAACCTAGAATTATAAGGAAAATACAAATAAAATAAATGCATATTATGTTGGTATATATAGTTTCTCCTTTCTGTTATAGTTCCCTACGTATTGAGTATTGATACATATAACTGTTTTATAACTAACGTTGTTTTCGAAACACTGAAGTATTTTAGGCGGTGTCTGCATACATATCTCTAGTTTATTTCCTTTTCTTCGTTTTTCGTGATGCGACTAACAAGATAAGGGAAAGTGTAAGAAACACTTGTCGAAAAAGAAGAAAAAGTACATCTTAACAGGCTAAAGTGGTAGTTGCATAACATAATTGTATTGTAGTTACAAGTAAAAGAGAAAAAGACGTATTTTATGTAAGATCCTCCTGTTACAGTATAGTTGTTGTTTTGTGTATAGCGTCTTGTCCAAACACTCAACTTTGGTGGAAGTTTGGTGGATTGGTAAGCATAGAAGAATTGATGTGTATACATGAAGCTTTAACGCTTCGAATCTGTTATAAACTAGAGCAACAACGTGCCACTTATTTTTTACCGAGCGGCAGCAGCATCAATGAAAGTAGTCAACACTGGCTATAGCTCTCCAATTCTGCTACCTAGTTTTTCTCAGGCAAAGTAATAATTTGTTGCACGTCCCCTCATTTCTCTCTAGACAAAACATCTTTGTCAATGTCTGATCATTAAGGCTAATGCAAACCTTCAAGGCGAAAGCTGCTTCTACGATCCTAGCATTCCCAATGAGCTTCAATGCAATTTTCAAACAAGTCGAAAAAATTGCTTGTTGGAGAAAATGAAGGTGGAAAGAGAGGTCCTCGTGAGAGAGTGAGGTAAAAAGCACGGTGCTCTCAGAAGCATCAGGATAGCTAAGAGAAGAAAACTGTTATGTTTCAAATAAGGGCTACTCCATCCTCTCTGAAAACGACGCATCACGGCAATGTAGAAAAACCTGGAAAAACTCATTTTTACGCTTAGGTCTCTTTTCTCTGGAAGGTGTGATGAACAACAATGCATTGTAATTTTGTTGTTTTTTTGCTATTCCCTTCTTGTTTCATTTGGGATTTGCTGAATGAGTTTGAGTCTAGTTGTATGCTTGGCTGAGTGTGAGCAAGAGAAAAATTTCAGGAAGTGGATTTCATTCAATTACTTTTCCCTGCAATTATATCCATTGAATCACAAGTAGGTGGGTGTGTAATTCTCAAAAATGAAACAGGGTGTGATGAATTTGTAGATTGTGCTTTTTATGTTGGGATTCGTTAGAGAAGAAGAAAAGTTGTTTTCCTCGGGATTTCCCTTAGGCTGTTAACTGCGTCCAGCTTTCTTCACCTGGTTCACAATGACCACATAAACTTACACGTCTATTTAACAACATCGTTAACTTAGAGCATACTAATGTATTTACCTCCTTTTTTCCAATGAATAAGGTACCATATATGTATATGAAGGTATATGTATTTCAATTCTATTCAATGTGTAATGTTATGAGCGATAACATCAAATTAATAGATTGTTGGCAGATAAATTGTTCTGTCTAATTACAGAACTATATAGTTTGGTCAATGATAATGAATGACAATGACATGACATAAACATTATTATTTACGATCAAACAAGAACAATAAAAGCGATAACGATTGAAATACAAAATGGGGACTGTAAATACTCCAACACTCAAGAAACAATCATACTTACTCCTTACAAAAAGCTTTGAAACATGTGTGCACGTTATTTTTGCTCAGATTCTAAATCAGCCAAAAGTAAAAATTATAGGACCCTTTAGCAGTATAATAATATGTTATGCAATACCTGTCCAAAAGGAAAAGAGATATATCATGGCACATTAAGTGAAAAGTGCCATTATCAAACCATTTCATGAAAGTAATAGTAATAACACGGGCTATACAAAACACTCAAGAATTATTCCTTTCCCTCTACAATTTTTGAAAATGAGCATTGAAGTAGCAAGAGAAAGATGAAGCAAAGGGATAAATGTATTTTCGGTTCTTGTACGAGAATATCGTCCGACTCGCTTAAATTTTAATGTTAGAACAGTGCCATGGTATATAGGTATTTGTGCGTGCCTAGTCAAAATGCTTATATATAAACATACATCATTCATAGCAAGTGGAAACTCGCTAAGAGGAAAGTTTCGAATTCGAATTGTCCTCTAGAAATACGCTAATATCCTTTGAAATGGGTTTCTTTACTGGCTAGCGAGACGAAGCAAAAGTATTATATTTTGCTGAAAAGAGTATTTGTTGCTTGCTTGCCTACTACCAATGGGGATTTTTTTGTGCAGAATAACTCGGTGATATACAATCCCCAGTTCGGTCTCCTTTTCTCCTCTTGAGTCTTTCCTTCATATAACCGACTACCGACCAGCAGTAATACAAGATCCAAACCATATACATATATAAATGTCATAGTATAGCAAGTAATATCAAATCTCTTTATCAAAATGGAACAAACGCGTGTAGCTCTTGTGTCCGACAAAGGCAAGGGAAGAGAAGAAAGTGAAAGTGAAATGAGGTATAGTAAAGCTCTTTCTCGTCTTCTCATTCACGAGTTTTTTATCCTATAGACTGTATGCCAAACCATATTAATGCCAGTTCTCGCTCCCACTGCAGCACACACACCGTCGTCATCGTCATCATCATCGTCACATACTTATACTCTTCTTTTCACATAATGCACAATTTTATTGCAACCAATTTCAAATTTTATGATTATCGAAGTATCAAACGAACGAGTGCCGAAAGCAAGATTTACATATGAAAGCACTTCCACTCTGTGTGTATACGTACATGATCATGAGATGATGACGATGAGGATTCTTTAGATAGTGTACAGTTGTTGTAGTGGTATAAGTGGATATCATCATCTTCACCACCAAACAAAAAAGTACATTCAGAGTTCTTCTGGAATGAAACAAGCTAAAAAGAAAGTAGACGAGAGTTGTTGAAAGAAACTGTGTGTGTGAGAGAGACAAGAATAGTTTAAGAGAAAGATGCCAAAATCACGTAAGCCTAAAAAAAGCACGAAAGCTATATATGTAGGTGTATGCATGCTGCTGTGTTTTCTTGTGTAGTTCATTTCTTTTATCCATAGGATTTATAATGTATACGAAATGCTCTAAAAAGCTATCTCACCATTCCATAAGCTCATTTTCATCCATATATGTGTAGTAACTGTTGTATGTAGTATTTCCTGGTTCGTTTTCTCGGTGTTACATTTTGTACTCTTTTTCTGTACTGCATTGCTTGCAAAAACTCTAATTCCCTTGGAATATTCTCCTCATTTTCGGGCCTAAAGCGTTTTATGGCAGTGTGTGTTGGAGGCATTTGTTCTAGTCTCCACATTACGTATAATATAAAAATTGGCACCCTTGCAGTCTTTCCTTAGCTATTTCTTCAATTTTCGCTAAGCAAGAAATGATGTTAGTGTTGAGATTCTACTCCAGAGTTTTCTACTGCGAATTTATGAAAATTGTTAATGTTATCCAATTTTAAAAACAGTGTCCATAAAAACATAGGACTCCAGTATGGTCCTGATGGGACATTCTTAAAAAATGGAGAAAACCTTTTTATAAAAATTCAATTCAAATTGTTCAAATTTTAAATAAGTATGGGAGAAACCGAGGTTAAGGGTTAAAATTGTATATATTTTGAATACCCATATGACTTTATGTTAATAGAAATATATATCGAAAATTCAAAATCGGTTGGGTGACGGGAGGACGAACAGATATTATGCTGGTGATATAAAGAAGTCCCTCGCTAACTTTCGGGTATTCCAATGCAAAACGATTTTGAATTCGTAAATTGCACACAAGTGATGGGTACTGGGGTACTATCAACCTTCCTAAAATATTCCTAGAACTCCAATGTTTCATTTAACGAACCTGCATGATTGCACAAAGACACTTACACAACTGTACGTACATATATGACGTAGTTTGTTGAGGCGCAAAAACAAGTTCTCCTTGATGATCCCTGATTGCCTCTCTACCATTGAAAGAGTTTTTTATGCCTCCAGTGTCAAGACCCATACACATTTATCCATCTATCCAAACGAGACAGATTTTAGAATAGGATTTTTACTCAGTGTGCCCTTAGGCACTTAACTGTTTTCTCCTTGAAAATGGGAGGAAATCTTGGAAATCTGCCATTTGATAAACAACGGTATAGGATCATGCGATCATCAGTGTTTGAGCTTAAGTGTCGGAAGTTTACTACATTGCTTGCTGCATTCACAGAGCCTGCAGGAGTAGCGAAACAACATCTATAATATATTATTATTAACACGTATTACGTGTAGCCTACTTATCAAACCAACAAAACCAGTAACATCAGCAAAAACTTGTTCCGCGAGAACAAGAAGACTAAGAATAAATGAAGGAAGGAAGGGGATGAATTCGCAATAACGTTTTTGATTATACGGAATAGCCGTGCACGACTTTATTTTTCCTTCAGCATTAATTCCAAATATTGCAATGCTATAATACTTTACTGAATGAGTTTTGACGTGGAGGCTGGCTTTGCTGACCTACTTTCTTTGATCCTGTTCAGTCAGATATATTTATACAAGTTGTTCTAAGGGAGTAACAATGTAAACAGAACTAAACGTAAGTAGTATTACTTTTCTTACTATCTATCTCCCTCCTTACACATCCGTATATGTACTTCTCAATCATATCCCTCCACAGGAATGAAGGCATCTACATAGGTACCTATCTAACAATATGAACAATTTCACAACTTAAAAAACTTTTTATTTTCTCTGCACATTTTTTACATTTATCTGATACAGCCGTTTTTAATTTTTCTTGTCTCATTCGTTCTTGCAAACTTCAACAAAGCCGGTATGGTTTCATTAAGTAACTGTGAGTGAATTGGAAATGGAGAAGAAAACAACTTCTTTTTTCTGATAGATATATCATGCTCAACTAATAATGCGGAGAAACGAACTGAAAAGATATTACATTTTTTGTATGTCTAGTTGCTGCTTCTGTTATATTTTTTCAGTGCACTGTTCCTTCCCCTTCTTTTTCATCTCAGTCACATGTAAAAACATTTAAAGTTTAGATAATACCGAGCTAAAGGGAAAAGGAAAAGCGAAACAAAGTGAAATGGAGTTTCTTGGTGTTCACTTCACTTGTTAAACTTACAATAAAGCTACTATTACTGCTAGAAGAACAAGAAGATGGAAAATTGCAAAAGAAACTTTGCTTTCTCCTTATCTAATAAGAACTTAGTGCTACATACCGTACTACCATTCCTTACCACCTCCATCAACACCACCCCACCATGACAGCAGCAAAAGAAAGAGAGTGTACAGCGTGCAATGTCTTAAGCAAGGGAAAGTGAAGCAGTGCAAGTTTTTTTGTTTCTATGCGAGCCTAGTAGTTTTTTGTTCTCACTGTGCCAGAGTTGGTAAATTTTTGCACTAGTTTATGATCCTGACTTGTTCTCTTTATCCGACGAGCTTCAATTCCATTTTCCCCCAGCTATCTGACTATATCTTTTTCCAAGTTCCCGTTTACACTTTTATTTTTCACTGGAGCTAGAGTTTTTGTTTTTGCACTATTACTCTGATAGCATCGTCACATCACCAGTGCAGTATAACTTGGTGGCTTTTTCTTGCTTCTTCTTTCGTTGTACAAGTGCAGCTGGTTTTACACAGGGAAAAATAAGTGTGTATGTTGGAAGAAGATAAGTTTTATTGTGTGTACATTGAGAATGAGATTCCCAGGAATTTTTATGCCTTTTCTACAACTTACTGTTTTCAATGCACTTTTGTGTGTATCTACGTGTAAACCAGATACACAGAGAAAATGTGTACAAACCATATATATTTGTCCTCTTGTAAAATGATAATATTATACATATCTATTTTTTCACCGTCTATTTTTACTTTCCTGTGGTTTCTTGTCGTCTGTTTAGAAAAGTAAAAGTAAATAAGTCAAGAGGCAGATAGCTTTGTCTTCTTGTAAAATGATAATATTATACATATCTATTTTTTCACCGTCTATTTTTACTTTCCTGTGGTTTCTTGTCGTCTGTTTAGAAAAGTAAAAGTAAATAAGTCAAGAGGCAGATAGCAATATTCTCTGGAAAACCTGTTATGAACATACACGAATGTTTGCTCTTCTTACTTGACTATTATGTTTTAATATTATATTCATTTACTACCACTGTGTGGGGATCAGTAGGAAAGAAAGCTCACTGGAGCAATAAACTTTCATGACACCATGGACAGTTTTCACAGTATTTGTCAGTTTTGGTTTCAGCAAGTAGTATTCTTTCCTTTTTATAACAACGTGTGTCCGACAAAAAATCTTTGAAAGCCTTTATGTACATACGAATGGCTTAATTCGCGAGAACTGTCCTGATTTTAAGTTACGACTATTGCTCATCATACAGTACCGTTCCAGATACAAACAACAAATGAAATCGTATCTTAATTTCCTTTTAGGATACTAGTGAGCCAGCTTGTTGAACAATACTACTTGTATTCAATGGGAAATACTTTTGAAGTAAAAGACGTGACAAAAGTAAAGTTGAATTTGTACGTTCTCTGTATTATATACTTCCTGCTGCTACTTTTACTTTTCAGTGGAACTCCGTTCCCAAACCTTTGGTGGATGACTTTTTTTAGAAAGGTCTATAGATCGATGTAATTATCACTGGACTCTTCGATAAGTTTTCCAGGATTTATCAACTTTTCTATTAATTTCAATGCTCTTACTGTTGGCATTGTTAAATGCACTGATTGAAAAAAGTAAATGTTAGCTACATGATTCTAGTAGAATAGCCAAGCTATAAAGTGTTCGTTAGAAATAACATTGTCAATTCTGTTGTAAATTTATTACATTAAGCTGAAGCTTGAAAATTTCGCCAACCGTTTATAGGCGAATCCATCCTCCCTTCAAAGTCATGTCTTTTTTGATATCTTGCTATCCATCTTTTTCAAGAAAAGTCTCAACCTTTAGCTAGCTGTGTTGATGAGTAGGTATATAGCGTATTACATTTTCTCATATTTATAAACGTAGGTACTTTTGACGTGTCACTCAGCACGAGGTACATGATCATAACCTCCAATATTATATGAATGGGACTATTACAAAAATGAGGTAAGTGAAGTGGTCGCTTAAGGATTGCGAAGAAAGAAGCGGAAACGATCCGTTGGAAGTAAAGTACCTACCTACTTTCCTGGCGTTGTCATCATCATCGTTGTGCGACACTGCCTCTTCTTATACTGTATTCCCTGCTTTTTTTCGGTATCGTTACCGCACGACCACTCAACTCAATTGACTAAACGACTTTCCATCCATCCGTTATTTTCATATATTGGATGATATTATGTATCCAATAATAGTGTCCGTATTATACTGAAAGAAGGGCAATATTGTTCAATAATAGCGATTGCATGTCATGTGCGTTAGTCATTGTCAGCACCAATCGGGCTGCTCTTTCGGCCATGGCCCTTTATTAACGACAACTAACTGCTAGTAATAGCACACCTGTCGTCTTGGAGTAGTAGACAAAAAATGGATCATTTTAGGATAGCTTGAATTTGCGGTTGAAATCTAGGTGGAAATTGACAAAGTGGGTTTTGCTTCGCTTTCCCTTCTCATTCCCTTTCTCCCCTCACTTGCATCAATATTGTGGGGCTAAACACGTGTTTGTAGACAAAAGTAAGTACTAACCACTTTTCCTCCGCGACGTGCTTTTAAAGGAATTTTTTACTCCAAAACTTTTTCGTAAGCATGTCACAAAAATTTGTTGGGATGAGTCGACTTTCATTCACATTTTTACCGCTGTCGCCTCCTACCATATCCTTAAACAGTTATATATGTCCACGTTATAGATTCTGAACTTATATGTGAACTAGTTGCCTATTAGTTACACACACGTTTCCCAACAAAACATGGGTTCCTTTTTAGTAATACACATCCCAAAATTATTTTTAGCAAAGTGCTACGTATACACCGCTAAATCAGCAACATTATTGCAATAATAGCAGTGACAACGTTTTCTTTCAATTTCTTTTGTTTTACATAATAGGCAAAACTCAAGTGATGCTTTCACGGAAATTCTTTTGTAACAATAAAATCTAGACGCTGTACGTACGGCATACTGCCTGCACACTGACGTTACTTACTTTGTCATAATAATACAAAAAGTTTACTTGCATCCGGCATCTGGCGTATGCATAGCTGCCTTGCCGCACGTTGCATGCATATTTTGTGCATATACATACCTAAGCATACATCATACCATGACATTATAAGCATTTTCTACTTTTCATTCTTTGCATTTTGAAACATAACATCTTTCCTACTTTTTTGTGGAATGTCGGTTGAAAGGACATTCTTTAGTTTGATGTATATAGGACATTCAGTTGTGTGACACCCTTTTAGACAAGTAAAAAAGAGATGCCAAGCCAGGAAAAGAAATAAGCTGCAATGAGTTTCATTTTGCCACTTTACTCTCTTTATGGTATAAGCTTCCTCAACTTTCAACCGGTCATGTCAGAATTCTACTGCCAAAAGTGGCAGCAGTTAAGCTCATTAATAGTCTGACAGAGTTTCTGGTCTGAAGACAGTCAAAAGCATGTGGTCCAGTGTGGAAATGCCAAAGTTGAGTGAACACTTGGAGGTTTGATATTTAAAAATGTTTAAATTTTTATGGGTCATGTATGAACATAAGGAATTTATAGTCTATTTCACATTTTACAAAAGATCATATTCAGTAGCATTTTCCACTAAATTAGCATGTTTGTAGAATTTTTTCGTTCTGTTAAATATTCGTTACTTTCTCCGCTGTCCTGTCGAACAAAAGTCCAACTTCTAAATATCATCGTTTAAAAATAGACGCCCTTGTGGCTATTTGAAAAGCATAAACAATTTATATCTACTTTCGTCTCAAACGACATTATTGATTTCTGGTCTTGACAAAATGGGATTTTCGCGTGAAGGGCTTACGATATATTTTTGTCGATTTCAATTTTGTTCCACACTACGGTTCGGAGGTATATACCTCTTTATAAGCATCTCAAGATACAAATTATAAGATACAAATTTTCACATTTGCTTTATTACAATCTGGTAAGATGTGGTTTGAATTGAAATAATTTTCTACCTATTTTACCAACCTGTATGTTTTGTTGTTTGAATTTCTTTTTTTAAATGAAAGATTAAAATGTGATCTACAGATAAATCCAAACAACTAGATTTAACCTTCATTCTCTTAAATATGAAGTGGTTTACAACAAGTATATACTTTTCATTTAGTAAAAAATGCATTCCTGCGAATTCGCTGTGAAATATTCGTCTTTTCGATTCTACCAAAAATGAAAAGGTTAGTCTCGTGGGTTCCACAGTCAGTGCAAATGGTGTATATAAAAGATATTACCGGAGGAATGGAAAGAAAAAAAGTTCTTAAAAGTAACAAATTCCCTTCATGAAATATTCAGATTGTAAGATTCATTACAATATTTTCCTTTTTCCTGCTTACTCTCTCATCCGTCCGCTTTCAATATACAGACTAACTCAAGCTAATGCTGAATTCATTTACATATAAGTATCTTACATTGTTTGGAATATTTATATCCACATTATATGGTCATAATAATTTAGATAAGCTTATGATGTGTTTGTGAATGTACATTATGATGTACAATTGAAAAATGTTTTTTTCCATATTCTGCTTTAAGTAAAAATTCTGAAACTCTAAGCATGCGGAAGAAATTATATTTACTTTCCGGTTAGGTCGTCATTCATTTGTAGTAGCGGCGCAATATTTTTCTTTCACAGCATCTAAAAACGGTGCAATAGTTGATGTTACGTTAGAGTTATGGAATATAGGACAAATTTTGTACTTGCTTGCTTATAGTATATCGAGGAAAAAGCGAAAGGGAACATTTCACATTCAAGCGAAAACAAGCAAGACACGATGGTTTTTCACATGAAATTCTGCTGGAACCATCCAGGTGTAAAAAGAGGGAAAAATCGATAAAAAATATGGAGAAAACATGCTGGCTCTTCCTTACTCCACATTTTTCGGAAATGGTGCACACTACTGAAAGAAACAATGCAAAAACAAGAATATAATAATGGTACGAATTTTTTTGCCACACGGTATACGTAAGTGAAGGACCACGGATATAATAAAAGCTGGGTACGGAGTAATATGGAGTTAAATATATTCCCAGTTGTGGCTCTCCTGTAATTTTCGAATTTTCTAAAAAGCTTTAACAAGATAAGGCAGGAAACGGAGAAAGTGAACCTGCGAAGTGGTGTGGTGTATAACAGTGTAAGTAAACCTGTGGTTCAGGCAGTGAAAATAAGGCGACGTGCTGGTTGACTGCTGTTGTTACTTTGGAGCTAATATGACTTTATTGTTTTTTGTGTTGTGCAATAAGAGAAGGTAGATATTCTTGGATAGGAGAACTGACTAATATTACCGTGTAGTGTGAATATTAAATGCTTACATTGTGTTTTTGCTATGAACATACACGTATGCGAATATAACCTTTACATTGAAATTCATTACTCACTTTACATTAAACACATAAGAATCCTTTCAAGAGCGCTTTGTGCATAGAAAATTCATGCGTGAATCGTACAAGTACCGTCGTATTAAACATGAACATAATGTGGGTAGACATATGGGAAGAAAATGTACAAACTTTCACATGTCACTATGCCTTATATTCAACGTAGTTTGTTTTCACCTAAGCGTGCAAACGCTTAAATAATATAGCATAATAATAATATGTTTGTTGTGACTTATGTATGTATGTGTGTAAAGTATGGATCTTTGCATAGTGGAAATTATTAGTAGATCCGACGTTTAAGGGAACATCAGGTACCAGGAAAGATACTATATGTCTTTGAAATTCAAGAGCACTTCTTTTCCACATCTGTAAAAGTAAAGAATCACTTGTGTATCACAACAGAATGAAGCAAGGATAAAACGGAATTGCAAATACAACTGTGGATGATGCATGTGACATGAAAGACTAGTCTTTCCAAGCCACCATGTTTAAGTGTATTAATTTTTCATGTTTGGAGGATTTCATTAAGGCTTACATGTTAGCATTGCATGCAAAGATAATACACAGCAACTTCCAAGGTAAAAAGGTATACGCACTGTTGAAGGTGAAATGTGTGGAGGAGGCAGAGGAGGAAAAATTCAATATTTTCAAATTATTAAAAACTATCGTTTTTGCCTGTTTACTTAATTATATCCTAATACAGACGACATAGTTCATTAAGGTAATTTTACAAGTTTAATGAAGCAACTCAAGTGAAAGTTAAGCTCAACAACACAAGCTCACTTTTGATCCTTATTACAATTGAAAGCTTGTACTAATTTATATTGCTTCACTTACGCAACCTTTCCCACTACTAACGTAAATGTAGAATTTATTGGAAATTAGAAATAGCTAGGCATCATTACCATAATGAATACTTTTCAAGGACATAATATAAGTGTACTTTATATGAGGAGCCAGGATTCTTCATCCAAGAATGCGTAACAGTTTTCATTTAGCTTTGCTTTGATCTTTTTGTGTACACAAGTGTGTTCAAAGAGCAGGTGGATATGAGATGTGAAACATTATGTTTAAAATTCTGCTTAACGTTTTTCTCCCAAACGAAATACATACTGACAACACAATTGTGTAAAGTTCTTTTTGTTTTTATCCTGAAACCATGAAAGGTAAATGGAGTCAATGTTGTTTTGCGGCTTTGTTATCCTATCTGCTTACATACGAACACAATCTTATGAATATTTAAGTAGACAGACAGTAAACAAAATACCTAATCTGGTTATTATATAGTCTCTGAAAACCTGCTATATTGTCGATCCAGGGTGTGCCCCGAGTGCGTATATTAAATGCTAGACTTGTCAGATTTGACAAGTAAAGAATTAAATGCTGATATGCGAGATCAAATTGAGAGAAACTAGAGTATGCATACGCACGCAGTTTACATACTTGTACGTTGTCGGATAAGGTTAACAAACAAACACATTGATGGAAAACTACGTTATGTATGATATGATAGTATTGTGCACGAGGCAACAGAATTGGTGCGTAGAGTTTTGGAAGGTATGATTTGTAGTCCTGTGTTTGAGTTACCACAAGACAAGAATATTTATAACCCAAAATTCCACATTTGTTCGAACTGTAAATACTTGTCTTTATAAGAGAATGTGCATATGTATGTATAAGTAGTACGTGTTTTGTTGCTATATATCACATCACATTTCATATTCCTCGTCGAAATTCAAGGTTTTGCCCGAGACTGTCACCTCTTACCTTCCTTACCCCCATGGTGAATAAAAATGCATTTCGATTTCCCCTGTGAGTAGTTGAACACTTTGAAGTAAGATATGAAAGCGCTTTTCTACAAAACAGCTCTACGAATAAGCTCAATACTTAGGTACGTATATGTTTTGGAGAATGCTTCCTTGAGTTTAAGACGTTGGCTCCACCATAGCAAAGAAATTTTCAGAAAACTTTTGAAGTTATTAGTATTTGAGTGCACGCATATAAATATCTATATAGAAGTGTGACTGCATTAAGAAGATCGTATAATACGTTCGACAAGCCTGGGATACTTTGTATGATTATGTGTATACTAGAGTACCTAACCAAACGGTACGTACACCAGGAAATCGTTTGCTTTCATCCATGCATTCACGATAGTTCAATTTCATTCAAAAAGGACGTGAGAAATCAACATTCTTTCCTGTCTATTTTCAAATTATTCTCTCTGTCACTTCCAGTAAAGCCCATCCTCCTCCCGGTTGAGCAATTTTTACTTTTTCGAAAAAACTTTCTCCGTAAAGGAAAAGTATAAAGGGCTCGAAGCATTTATAGACCTTTTCACTCGGTGATATAAAGTACACATGCATGTGGCTTCGGTTATAATGCCGCGTACAAAATCATTTAGAAAAGTCGGACTTATTTCTTATAGTCGAAGAAGGAGAAATAATATGTAGAATAAATATATATTTTTGAATGTATAAGTTAACCCATAAAAAGGTTCAGCTGGGGGAAATGCAGATGAAAGGATATCTGCATGCACACAAGCGTGCTTTATGTTTAGGTTGCGTACTTTTGGTCTATCTCGGAATAAGCCCAATAGCTAACGCTGCTGATTTCTTAAATGGAGTGTAGCTACAAAATGACAATAGATTTTTTGGGTACGCCACCACCATAAGTGCAGTCATGCATATAAATGTTGAAAGTTTTTGGGTTAAAATGGTTAACTCTAAAACGAGGTTTCATCTCCATGCATTTAAAGAGAATTGAATGCATTCATCACCTTCCAAGTTTTGAATTTTTGTTAAATCTCGAAGGAATTGGTAGTAGTAGTGGTGTGGTGATGATGGTGGTTCAGCTGCATGTTCAATATCTTCCTGCGTCCTAAATGTCATCGTATTTTAGGTGATCGACTTGTGGTGGTGGGAGAAGCAGTAGGGAGAGGGAAACTTATTCTATGAAAGTTAAATTTCCTTTTGTCCTAAACTCTGTCCTTAAATGAAAGCAGCCATTCTTCTATATTATGCGCGTATAACAAAACTTTCAATCTGGACTGGAGGGTAGACTTTCCCATACTACTTCTAGCCTTGTTCATTCTCACTGCTTCGTCGTTGCTGTTTATCGTTCGCTCATTTCACTAATTAATGGTATATGTGTAAAAGTTGAATGCTTTTCTCATCGATATTTTAATAGAAAAGTAAACAAAACATGGTGAAGTGGGTCTGTTTAGAATGAAAAAAATGTTTATTTAACCTGTTCTACGAACATCATGTCATTACTATAAGCATACATGTCCACTTAAAGGGAAGTTTTTATGTGTGTAATGCGAATCTATAACTT
Source organism: Coecobrya sp. COE2 (assembly GCA_027743765.1). NCBI lineage: Eukaryota > Metazoa > Arthropoda > Collembola > Entomobryomorpha > Entomobryidae > Coecobrya > Coecobrya sp. COE2. The sequence goes on along the minus strand of JAHZMV010001286.1, from coordinate 9,717 downwards.
ATAAATAAGTCTATAGATCTATCAATAAAGAATGCAATGTGTATTTTTCCTGAATGGTTTTGAATGTACGTATTATTTATTTAAGTGAAAGTATAGATATCAAAGTACCTATAATTTTTATGCATACAGAATTTGAGTTTTCGAAATTGTTTCTTTGTAAATATTTTGAAAGTTCAGTGGAATTATCAACCAAAGCGAGTGGATTTCCAACTGACTGTGAGCCAATTTATGTACAATTTAGCACAAAATTATTTACCAGTTTAGGAAATTTCTTGTGTAAAAGTTTGCAGGTGCAAATATATAGGTAAGTATGTTGAATGTGCCATCATACATGGTCGTTTCAAAAACAAACACATATGCTTGTACTCTTTGCTCAAGAAGACTCAACATCTGTAAATGTTTTCTTTTTTCCTTTCATCTTTTTGGCACTGGCAGTGAGTACCTTTTTTATCTGGAGCAATCCCTCTTTCGTTGAGTTGTTGTCCTTTTTCTTTTGGTAACTTTCAGATTTAAAGCATGTAATTTATTGGACATGACGTATATTTTGTGTTATGCAAACTTAAACCTTTCCTGAATGCCGAGTATATGTGAAAGTCAAAAAGTGTATGAGGAATAGTTCAAAAGGAATATAAGAAAGACCAGCAAACGGTTTTACTGGCCTATTTATTCAGATCTGACGAACAATTTGGATAGGGGAAAACAACAGGGATAGGGAAGGGGATGAAAGAAATTGTAAAAGTGGGACACAAGGTAGTGCAATGTCTGTTATTTTCTATTCCTTCACTTCGCCTTCTACCAACGCCACATATTTCTCTTTGACCCAGTCTTAAACAAAAGAATTGACTGTCTAAAATTCCAGTGGAACTTTCGATGAATTTGCGTTCATTTCATTTCACTGATGCTACACAATAGTTGCTGAAATGCTGACGTGTAATACCACAATCGATTATAACATTTAGTAAAACCGTTCGAGCTCGTGAAAGTAATTAATGCTGACAAGTATATATCATTTTTATTTTTGAATTCTGAATTTTATTGCGTAACGCAATTAATTTAATTGATAGCTGCAACTGAACTATCGTCAATCGTAGCTTTATTACCGTCAATCGTATTTATGTGAATGATATTATTCAAGTATACATTTCTTATACAATTTCTAAATATAAAATCATGGATTTACAACTAAATTCGTACTCAACAGAACACAAGAATACCATCATTTTTTTACTATCGTAATTACTCGAGGTCTTTTGAAGGCTTCAATATTTAACTCAAGTAATCTCACTTCGCTGAACAAATAAAGTCCACAATATAATAGCCTTTAAACACGAGCGGTGTCGTTGCATAGTACGTCATATACAAGAAAACTGACACTATTATTTCACATTTTCTCAGCTCAGCTATCATCAATGTTTAGAAATGCAAGACAAGACAAATACTCACTTGTACCAGTTATAGAATTTTCAATTATATACGAAGGAATGATACTACAGAAGGAGCACAGGAGTGTGATAAAATTGACATGTTGCTGTCTTTGGTTCATCGTATAGTAAGCTTTCGAAGTAAGAATGCAATTTAGCGTGCACAAAATATTAAAATATCCTGTTGTTTTACGAGGTAATAAAACAGACGTCATAAGCATCAATCTGTTTGTTGTGCAACATATTACACTCACTACATTTCATTTGTGAGGAGTACAATATATTATTTATTTTTATAGTGTTTGGGCTTTGTGTGTGAGAGAGGTTTAGTATGTAAAGACATGTGACTGTTTATTCTTATCTTTTGTGTTTATTTGGCAAAAGCTACCGATAATAGAGATACTTTTTTTGTAAAAATTATAAGCAAACAGTTTCACATATTGCAAGTCATTTGCGTTATATGTCAAGATGTTTGGAACGCACGAACTTTCAATAATTGAACCATAAAAATTATAGTGCTGTCTCGTCCTTTTTGTATGTATAAATAAACAGCTTGTCATGTCATATGGAACAGTAATTTCGTTCGGAGGGCATAGTTTATTCGGTCCTGTGCATAATACACGTATAGCAACTCTTATCATTGTCATTTCTTGTAATCGCTGTCAACAAACGGCGTGTGTCTGACTGACTAGTCATAAATGGAATTCTACTATACTCACTTTCTCCATGACCTGTGTCTACTACCATTTATTTTACATGTTTACCGTATGCAACTTTATTTATAAGTTTGAAAGCGAGTGAAAGCTAGTCAAATGGAATTTATTAAATATCACGAAGATAAAATCCTTTATTCAAATTTTGTGACTGCAAATGTCAACTAAAATTGACGTGAACAATTTACGATTTTATTATTATTACGTTTATTTGTAAGAAAGGAAAGGAGGGTCCTGTTGTCATTGTCAAGGTCAAATACTGCAACCCTTTTGCTAGTCTGCGAGAGCTTGAATAGGATTAGTTTATTATTACTTTCCCAACTTAAAATAATGATATGGCTGATTGTATTGCAGATGGGATGGATTCTTTGGCAGCGACGTAGGCATGCAGGCTTCCCTTTTTTCTTTTCGTTTTGCAAGTTTACAACTTTTGGCATTCATACAATTATAATAACAACTACTACAACTGGAATTTAAGGGAGCCATAAACTTAAAATACAAAGTGCTCCTTTATTTATTTTAACGGGGGCCGTTTGGTTTAAAGTGGAAGATAATGTAAATAGGCTTGCTCGTTTCTTATGGTAAATCTTGTGTAAATTCGTTAGAAAAATGCCCAATGAGAAAAAGAGAATGACGACTCAAAGTATGTAGAAAGGAAAATGAAAATTTCTTTCTTTCTTTTTCAAAGCTTACTCCAATTCTCTCCTGAGAAGGCGTAGGGTATATTTCTTAACGATGAATACACGAGCATTTACAAATATCCAATGCTGATATATATAAACTTTGTATGTAACTAACACATATATATTATCATACAGTTATATAATCAAAACACCAAGGAATATAATAAAAGTAGTAATGATGAAAAACAAGTAGAAGACAACGCTTTCGTTATTATTGTTGTTGTTGTCGGTAGAAGCGAAAAACGAATAAGAAAATAATGCAATGTGTAAAAGTATTCAGAAAATGAGAATAAAGTGCGTTTCTTACTGCGAAAGGCTAACGAAAAAGAGGAAAGTTGCTTTTAAAAGAATAATTCTCTTTCTCTCCCTCTCTTTCAGAAGGACATTTTTTGTTAATGTATGAACGTTCCAGTAGTTGTGCTGACTGAAAATTTAAGGATATCACTGCCACTTGAGCAGATCCCATTTTTATTTTTACCCTTGTCCCATTCCACGCCTCTCCTTTCTATGTTTCCCTCTCTTTTCCATCCTCCTTTGTGTTTTCTTTCCTCGAATGTTTCTTTCTTCCTTGCTTTTTTTTAAAAAAGTAAATGAAGTAAAATAAAAAGGAGACGTAGGAGACGCTTCTTTGGATAATATGGAGATCCTTTAAGTAATCTATGCATATTACCATGTAATGGGAAATGGCTAAAGAGAAGGTAGTGGGAATGATAAGTACAGAGGAAAAAGAAGAAAACAGACGAGTGTAAAAGTAGAAAGTTGTGAAGCGATGATGACGCTTTACTGTGCGTATATTGTAAAGATGTTGGTTTCTCCTTATTTCTGTTAAGACAGCAGAGCAGTGGTAGCAGTTGTAACTAGCAGAAAATGTTATCATTATTATACATTCCTTTTCCTCCACAGTTGATATGTAGAATACTATCACTACAGATTTGCAGTTATACTTTCACTCATTTCATAAGAATATTTTCCTTTTGAGGCAGTCTTCTCTTCCTCTTGGTATTTTCCTTTTATGCTGTTTCATGGCAGTGGTAGACAGACAAGAGCCATTAGTAGATTCATAAGGATAAGAGTAATAGTGTAATCCTGCCAACGAGCCTCACTCACATTCCACTAACTGCATCACTTACTTTTCTTTCATTACATCCGTGTAACTGCTACTAGTGTTTCTATCACACCACCACCACAGCCATACACACACCATAACCGAAAATCCTTTAAAATAGAAAAAGAACCCTTCCACTTCCTTTTGGAATCGGTTGTGGCAATGTACATTTTTGTGATTATGCAATATAGTATGCATGTTTCATTTGATATTATAGAGTGGTGGTGGAACGTTGCACACATGTGTGGTTTTTGTGTGTAGTTTTTGCAGTTCCTTTATACCATATCAGGACCGTACACTCACTTTTTATCCTTAAATGGCCAACTTATTCATGCATGTGTGTAGGTATTTATGTAACTGACAAAAAAGAAATTTTGCAATCTTCCAGAAGAAATGAAATTACCCACAGTCAGACAAGATACTAATAATGTATCTCTATATATAGGCACACTCTACTATAATATATACGTACTTACATTTTCCAAGGTCTTTTCATCCTTTATCCATATTTCCAGTTCTTATTACGGCGCGGCGACCATTTACATCTTAGCGCTCACATTATTGCATTCCTTATTTTTGGCTTAATGGTAAAGCCATGGAAGAAACCAGTGCTTCTGCTAATAATATTATTTCCTTTTGTATTGCATTTTACTATCGTATCCAACTATACGACATTCTCCCGTGTTCTAAAAATTAGGCCACGCCGAAACAGATTGCCTTGCTGATTTCTTAATGTGTCTTCCCTCACATTATATAGCAAAACTGGATTCGCAGTAAAAAAAACCTTTAGTAGGACAGCGGCGGCAGCAGAAGGAATGACGCAGTTATGCTACAATATGATGCTGTTTAGCAATACCGGAGAAATGGAATAGTATTATGAAAATCAACCTATAGCTTTAAAAATTCCATGAATCTTCTACATATCCTTCATTATTTATATAGACTACTGGTGGTCACATTTGGCATTCTGCCTACGTTTTCTTTTTGTACACAAGGAGTTGTGAAATGCGTACAAGATGTGTATATTTCTCTGAAACCTATGGTGGTAGATGATGCTAACTTTGCTCCTCTGAGTTCCTTTTCCACTGTCATTAAATGATAATAAAGATAAGAGTTCCATGTTGCAACTCTACGATGACATACATCGATACTAGTAATATACATCCGTTCACGGACAGTCTTCCGATGCTACTGAGGGTTCATCCTTACCATTGATGTATACAACTTTGCTTGTTCTATATTTTCACTTTCTCCGGATTATAATTTTAAAAGGATGGCAGTTCAGGTACAGGCCAAAAGTAAGTAGTTCTCCTGCAAACTTTATTATATTTTTATGGCAGTTTTAACTGCATTTTGGAAATGGTTATCCTCTCGAGCCAAAGTGTTCACGGTCTAAAAATTACATTTGCAAAAATTGAGTCGAGAAAAACACGCTTGTAATAAAATGTTTTTGTCAACATCTAAATCAATAGCAATTGCTACTTTAACGCAGTGACGATGAAATATAATGGAATATGCATTATGAACGCATCATTAGTTTTGAGAATTTGCGAAAGCGCCTGTTATATTTGGTGACATACGCACTAGAATTATATACAAAGTGCAAATATAGTAGGAAAATGTCTTATGTGTAAGCACATATAAAAGTTACAAAAAGGTACTAAATATGTCTAAAAACGTGAATACTATTACTAGTCGAAACTTTTGTTTCGAAAGTTCTCTTTAGAAAATATTACCACGGTAGAACCGAACCTTAGATCTGTTTGTATTTTTCATCTATAGTCATTGCCGCTTGAAGAAATCAGTAGTTGTATTCAGAGACGACAGTTATAAATAAATCTTAGCACATTTCCGTTGTCTTTGAAACTGAATAAAAATTGAAGGCGTGGCGTGTCGCATGGCCTTTTCTGATCTGATGACCTTTGCCAAATATAGATCAAAGTTAAGTTCTAGCAATTACAAATTACAATGCCATTCTTTGTGCTTGATTGATGAAGCGAACATAAGTGTATATTTGTACATTGAAAGTAAGTAATCTACAAAACCTACGCTCGCTCACTATATTCCCGTCTGCCATAATTCTGTTGGGACAACGTGAGACATGTTTACGTCAAAACACATGTCTAAGAGTAATCTCGTACCCCACAACCTCATTATATATACATAAGCATATTCGCAAAAACGAGAGAACGCTGTCTAGCTGTCGTTTGCAATTAGATTGACATTTTTATATGCCAACACGTAATAGGATAAAAATCTAGTTTTCCCTACTTATTAGGTGTCTATAAATAACTTTTTCCAAAAATGTATATTTGGTATTATGTCCTTTACAACTTTCTCTGGTGAAACTAAAATTTATCAAGCCTGTGATGTGTTTCTAGTATAGAACATACAAACCTCTACGTCTGTAGCTGGTTGTCATTTGTAATCAACTAGACGCAGAAGTTTTTCTTGCATCAAATATTACGACACCACTTTTCCCATACTTAGCTCCATCGCAGTGTAAACTAATCGTCTTAAGCAACTTCCTTTTCACCATACAATGACGACAATTCTAATTTGGACGGAAAGCTCAGTCTTTTATATGCTGTCTTTTTCATCCCCCTTTCCAACGCGCTACTATAATTTATAGGATGCCAATTGGATACGTAAATAGTACAGTTTGCAGACTATTCTCACTATTGACTTTGAAAAGTTCAGTGCGGTGGACCTTTGATCTAAATGAATTCTTTACAGGAAACTTTCCATACAAAATTAGAGAGTACATGTACACGCGTCATTCAAAGGACGTCAATTTTCGTCTTCTGGCAAACAAAATCATATATACGCAGTAGAATGCCTCCTTAAAAACAAAATTATGCCGCTTGCCGAGCAGACACTTGAAATGCGCTACACCGTATTTTATACAACATACGACATCCGTTTTATGTGCCTTGTGCATAAAAATACTAATGTATGTTATAAACAGTAATGCATATAATGACTATGGTAAAAAAAATTGGCCGTTATACTTTGTATTTCATAAAGTTGTAATAAAATGCTAAAGAAAGTAGCAACATCTGCTTTAGTTTGGCTTACTTTTTCAACTTGAACAACTCTCAACATGCCTTTATATGTAATGTAATACACTTTTATCCAGTGTTATACTGTAAATCGATGTGTATACGTGTTGTGTTCAGAAAGAGGAGGTTCTTTAAGGAGAGGGAGAAATCTTGTTACACCGTCACATAAACGACACTTAAGGAAGTACAGAAACATGATAAAGATGCATGTCCTTGCATGCTTCGCTAGTTTCGAACCGGGAGAAGAGTTGTGGGAGTAGTATCGTTGATGATATAATATATAATGTATGGAATACGCTCCCGAATTTAATGTTTATACTGTTAGTTGTGGTAAAAGGTGCTCTCTACCACGCCATTCACTAGAGTAACTCTGATAATACCCTATATTCTCGCTCTTCTCTACAGCAAAACAGCAAGAAGGACTAATACAAGATGGTTGAAAGCTTTAGCAAGAGCCATGAAGTCAGAGTCACTTTTACTTGGTTAACACGGTTAGTGGTCTGATGTGGTTTACGAGAAGGATGCAAGTGTAAACACCGCCACCACCATCAGCGTCGTTGAGAAGGAAGCTGTAAATACACAAAAATTTTGAAAGTGAGGAAGAAGGAGACGGGAGAAGGATTGACTTTCATTTACATCTTCCCCTATAACTATATATACATGAAAGGGTATATATCTACGAGTATTATTATTATTATACGTGTAAACACACGTGCATAGGGTAACGTAGTCTTCCTTGGTAATAGGAACAGTCAAGTAGAAAAGGAGGAAACATTAAATGCGAGAGATTTCAGAAGGGAATCAAGATTTTCTTGCATGAATGTAATTCAAGGAGAAAGAGGAGAAGCTTCAGAACTAGGCAAGCATAACGGGACAGCAGAGACTACATTACATTAGATTTTTGTCCTTTGCCGTTGTGCAGATCATCATCTTAAAGCTTGGAAAGAAGGAAAGGAGAAGAACTCATCTTTATTGAGATGTAGTGGCACTCTTCCTCCTCTCGTGTACGATACGGTGTGCAGTTCAGTAGAAAGTAGCGTTTGATACAGCTATGGTAAACGCCTTTTGGCCGTATTCATATGCAAATACCCACGAACGTGTAGCATTTCCCGATGAAGTTTCACTGTTTTTCTTAATTTCAGTTAGGAAGAGAAAAGGAGAAAGTAAAATGCGCTCAGTTGAAATGTTTTGACTATCTCAAAGAGGAGAATCATCATCATCAGTTCCTGACATAGTAATTATGCTCTCCCACCTTCGTGGCATTATCCTGTATCTAATGGAAAACTGTAATAAAACTGTGCATCAGCGTGTAGTGTCGTTGCCACATAAAATGCACTGTATATTCTACTCGCTCCGTGCAAAGTTAACGAGATGCTGCTGCCATATACCTATAAGCTTCATTGCTGTTTTAGTGTCAAATGAAAATGGAGCAAGAGTATTTCCCCACGTAGAAAGATCGAGTGCTGCTAAGAACTATAGCCGTGCTCATCAAGTAGCACACTTGAGTACTTCCTGCTTCGTGCCATTTCAGCTATTTTCAGCGTCCCTGATGTTCACAAAATGTCCATTGCTGTGTGGACTTAGAAGTAGTGTCTACACACGCTACACATTTCTCCTTTAATTCATACTTCCGTGAAAAGCGAAAAGCAGTAATGCTGTAGGGTAATTAATAATTTTGATTTTACTTTTACATGGAATGATGCAAATAAAAGAAGTAATAAATAAACATAATGTACAGAGTGACACTATGGACAAGTAATAGCTTCCCAAGAGAAAGAATCAAAAGTTCACCCGGCAGTTCAATGTATTATTGTGTAGTGGTGAGAAAACACAAACTATAGAAAACATGTGCCGATAATTTTTGTCTCTTGTTTCTTCCTTTTTCTATGAGTACGCTTTATAAATTCTCCATTAAGCCTGTCCATTGTAAATACAAATGGTAAAATCCAGAAAATGCTCTCCTATTTTGATGACGACAATGTAATCAAGGGAGAATGATGATGATAATGCCAACCAGCCAAGTATTTTTCTATCCCGACAGAGCTATTGTATAGTTCTACTTTCTACAAAAATGTTGTACACCGCCGCCAAAACATGCAAGCAGCAGTGGGGATTGAAGGATTTATGGGCATCGGTTTAGATTTGAAATCAACTTGCTGTATAAACTTGTGTGAAGAATGTGTGTGTGTGTGTTTTAGCCCATTGTGCTAGAAAAGCTTTCTCCTCTGCTGTGTTATATCACCCACACACAATGCAATCAAAAGAGTGCGTACAACTGTATGTGTTTATATGTATACATATTATAGTATTTTCATACGAATTTCAGGGTATTCATCACAATCAGTCCTTGTTCCAACGTTGCTTACTTAACTTGCACTCTCTGCATGCCAACATAGTTTTCCCTGTGCACTGTTCCAGTGCACCGCTCACAAACCAATCTTCTATTACACCGCCCTGCCAGCAACAACAAGAGTGAAAGAGAAAGTTTATATGAAAAGTTGTTTAGTTTAGTGGTAGTACTAGCGGGAGTAGATGACTAACAATAGACGACAATCAGCCGTTTTCCCTCCCTTCGCCTTCATTACGTTCTCATTTTCAAAACCAATTTCACTCTGTCGACTGGATGTGCAACCCTTTTCTCATATATGCCCTTCACAAAGCATATACCGTGCCTATTTATCTTATGTTTTCTTTTGCTTTTGTACATACGTTCAACGTTCGACCAGATTTGTG
>JAHZMV010001285.1:0-10119 GCA_027743765.1 Coecobrya sp. COE2 | reverse complement strand
GTTTCTTCACACATGTTATCAAAATCTGATCAGGTTTCATCATTGCGTCGTTAGCCAGCTACTTAAATATTCGTTTGTTACAGATGACCATTGCATAATAATTTCTGGATTTTCACTACGAAATGGACTATTGATTACTCTCGGGATGCCCTATAATTTCCCTTTCTAATTTGCTATCATTCTTTAAGTCCAAATGTTTCCAGGTACATAATCAGACCTTGGTAAAAAAATTTTTTACTGACATGTTGCAAGCGAATGGGCAATTTGTAACGTGATTTTTGTAACAAAAGGGGGAAGTATTTTTTAAAGCTCATGTCTCCTTGACCACTATTGAAATAAAATGACCAGAAATATTTTCAAGACGAAAGGGGTAGAATAAAAAAGATTGATGTTATTTTAGACGGCCTAATGATGCGTTTTTGATCATCTTTCTGTTGTTCTGTGTACATATCTAAAATGCAATATATTTTGTTTGCGTCTTTTCTCTGTTTCCCTTCTTGCGGTCACGCATAACATGAGGCTGGCAGCAGCACGAGAACAAGTGGTTACACGAACGAAAAGAAAGTGGTGGTCATTATGTAGGAATGAGACACGAAACACGAACAACCAATAATAAGCGCATATTGTTGGACGTTACACATGCACGTAATCAAGAGGACTTTAAGGGCTGTCGCCATCGTAAACAAAATAACTAGGAAAAACAGAATTACTATTGCTTCACCCAATTCTCCAGAAAAGATTGTCTTGTTACGTGATGAATTGGTGGTGGTGGTAAAGTGGTAACAATGACGCAATTGTTGATGTTGAAACAAATATATATGTGGGCAGATTGTATATTAGCTTATTGTTGCGTTTGCGGTTGAAAATTTATCCATTTTTGAAGTTTCCCTACCATATGTAATATTTCAACGGCGAAAATATATTTTGCTGCTGATAGTCCATAAGAATTATGATAGATTAACAAAACCAGTGCCCTCAAAGGTTGAATATTTATTGAAAATTTAAGTCATCAGTCCTTTAAAATCTATTTATATTTCACACAAAATAGTAAATTTTCAAATACATGCTTATTTAACAAATCGATATAAAAATCACAGCTGGAACATTACCCTTAACATTTGATTATTTCCCCTTTCTTCTAAATTATTCTCTACCAATGTTAATTTCTTTTCTGCTAATCGTGCCTCCCATACAGAACATACATACACAGTTACATGAGAGACTGCATGCCTCATTCAATCCATTTTTTTCCTCTCTCAAGTAAATGATTGATTATTCTGATGGGAAATGATGAAGCTCCTTCTGCTGTGTCTCCTCCTACAATTCCAGCCATATGGCCAAAAAATTATTTCTCTGGCTGCTTCTGCTTCAGCTCTACTGGAAAGCAGAGAATGGAACAAAACAAAATCCCTTCTTATTATTGATCCATCCTTTCCATCATTCCATTCCCAGATTCTACTAGAACAGAAATGACAGACAAAACCGAGAAGTAATTCAATAATACACAATACCATTGAAGCAAATATAAAAGCAAGATAGGAAAGAAAGAAGGGTGTAGCGGCGTTGAAACCAAGCCTTAATTCTAGTAGATGATTTTAATGGAAATATATATCCCTAAAGCTTGTTATGCGCTTTGCATGAAATGAGCTTACTTCACGTCGAACCAATGGATATATTGCAACAATGTAGCAACAGCAGCGGAAAAATAATGCATAACTTCCTTTTTTGTTCCACTGCTAGATTCCTATTCCATTCATTCACTAAATTTTTTTAGAACGGAATCAAAACTCTATAAAGTTTTTTTGGGGGAATATATTTTTGTGCATGCATTTTTGCTTCATGGTGGTTTCCTGTTTGTTTCATGGACTGGTTAGCTAAACAATAAACGAGGAAGAAATACCTGGAAGCTTTGTAATAAGCCTAGAGTAGTAGCTTCAGTCAAACTTTATGACCGGTTATACCATTATGGCCATGTGTATCCATTTGTTTTATTATCGTAATCAACATGATCATCATCAAAATCCCATCTGTTTTTTTCTCGATAGAAAATGTAGAGATAATTAGCAAGGCAGAGAGACGGTCTAGCCAAACATATATTTCCAATCAACAGAATATATAGTATATTCAGTCAATTAAAGTGTGCTATAAGTAATTAAAAGCGTAAAAGTATTACATGTATATCTAAAGTATCTCTTTTTTTATTAGCTAACCTAACACGAATCGTGTCAAGTTTTGAAAGTGATTTCGCATGCCACTGCCAAATAAGGATTATTGTTTAGTGAGCGCGCGAAGAGAGAATCGTGTGCTAATGAGTTTTGCTAATGATGATACCATAATAAACATTGTTGAGTTTTGCCAGACCTATCAGCACTTCATCTTCATCAACTCCAAAGCTATAAGTCTGGCTATCTTTTTTGACAAGTGGAGCTTATACTGAGAGAAAAAGCGAGAGAAAATTAGAATTATAATGGTAGCAAAATGTAGAGTTGATGAAGAGAAGAATAGAGAATGATTAATTATTCTGTTTGAAAGCCTCTTGCTGAACTCGGAGGGCATTTGGCCAAAAATATACATTTTTGAATATGTTTAACGCCATTTTGTAGAATTTCAAGTGTGCGAAGAAATAATACTCAACAAGATTTAGAAACTTGCGAGCTGATAATAAAATATATTTTTTGTTACATACGCTATCATTTTACGCACTCTGCACGCACATTTTTAATATCTTTTACAGTGATATCATATAAAATCAAACGACTTTTGTCCTGTAATATTATTTTTATAAACAGCAAAAGAAACACTGTTGGATGTCGTCATATCATATCATTATCTTGTTTCCACTTCACCTTATTTGGATTCCGATTCAGACAACGAGGCTTGAGAGACCCGCAGTCCGCACAAAAAAGGTCTACTGCTCTCTGCTGCAACCGCTGCTTGTTTAAGCTCGTATTTCAAAGAAACGGGAAAAACAATGGTTTTCATTCAGAAACAACTGTGTGCATATATGCAATACACTAACTCGCTATTGCTGTCTGCTGCTGAAAACAGAATGAATTATAAATAACACCGTAAATCCTCTATTAAAAACGGAGATCCTTAATATCAACTTCAACGCCATTAGTAAAATATTTAGAAAAAAAATATTGATTTTGAAGAGAGATTTGTTCCAAGTCCGGGTTATAATTTAAACACAAACGTTATCTATCCTCTCATCTTGTTAAAGTACCAAAAGAAGTTAGAAGAAGAAGCGTGGCAACATCCAACCGAAAATGAAAATGGATAAATCGATGCGTCGCGTGCCGTATATACCCAGTAGTATTACTTACATATACACACACGCAGTATTGCATTGTGAGGAAAAACGGGATTGCGTCCTTTTTTTCTTTCCCCACAATATTATATTCATTCAGAGTGGACCCTATCGTCCTAAACAAATACACGTATATAATTTTTCTATATATGTATCTAGAATATACGATGATGGTAAAACGTTTACCATTTTTATGAGGTAAAAATGTGCGACAACGACAACACTACCACTGAGCTGTGTGCTCGCTCCTGCCGTTTTCCCATTTATTTCCTCCTGTTATACATTTTTTTTCTTCTCGGTGCGTTTTCTCGTTTGTTCATGATAGCCAGCCATTCATTCTTCTTTTTTTCGCCTTTTGCTTCAGCCTGCCAACCTTCATTATTTTGGCCGTAAAGCTTATGCCTTCTCGTTCTCAGCTTGGGCAAAATGGGCAACAATCTGTTTTGATTATTATTACGATCACGATTATGATCATACCGTGTCGTTTCTATATTTGTTGGATGGAAATAGTGTCCCGTACTCTAATACGGTTCCCCAGAACAAGAGGAAGATGTGAGAGGTCATTTGAATGAAAATGAAAGGAAAATAGGGAGGTATTTTTTTTTGTCGTACAGTAAACCAGACTGTAAGAGACTGGGCGAAAAATGTTAATCTTTTTTTCCAATAAGCTTTTGTGTGGAGAATGGAGAAAGAGAGCTGTAACAACAATAATTCATTTGGAGTCAGTCAATCTGTCAGTCAGGAGTAAAATAATAATAATTCTCTACAGCGCCATATTTATACATACGGTTTAGTTAGAGAAAATAAAGTGTAATAATAAACTTTACCTTTCCTGCCATAAATTTTTGTCCGGCGTTAATCATAAGTAAAAATATACACTGGTATTATATTTTGTGGCGGTTGTTATGATTACCGGGAATGAATTCTGAAGGAGCAATTTGGTCTTACCGTTTATTAAAATAAAAGGGTTTAGTCAAATTTACCTGGCCGTACTACATTTACAAGTATAGCACACAGGTAACATTATTTTTCCAACAATTTCCGAAGAATGGCGGGAATAATAGGCTTACAAGAATGAAAGCTTAAATCTGATGCTATAATGAATTAATATTAATAATACTTAATAATATAAAGCTACATTACATTATTACCCTTTCTCCACGTCACTTTTACTAAAGGTCACTACTCTATGGACCTGGTAGAACCCATGTCCATTAATAGTTCATCTGTAGGCATTTTGAATGATGAACTATTTATTTAGAAAAAAAGACTTGCCCTTAGACATGAATGATGACGAAGGAGCATTNACTAAAGGTCACTACTCTATGGACCTGGTAGAACCCATGTCCATTAATAGTTCATCTGTAGGCATTTTGAATGATGAACTATTTATTTAGAAAAAAAGACTTGCCCTTAGACATGAATGATGACGAAGGAGCATTGAATGATTTAACGGGAAGTAAGTGGGTTGCAAAATGGCAAAGTATAGCACAAAAAGCAAAGGAATGAATAAGGAAAGGTCAAATATTTTCAAAGGATTGAATGAAAAGGCCACAGACAAAAGATTAACCAAATATTATTCTTCGATTTAAGTAATTACAAAACCGTACCATAAAAATCTCTGTATGACCTAGCTTACACATCTGCTATCATGCAATAACGCAAAAATCTTCCAAAAAATAAATATCGGCGTTAAACCTTACCAGAAAATTTCTTTCCAATAAATTCTCCAAAACCCCGTGAATGTTCCTTTTTCCTCAAAAATCCTCTTTTTACCATCCCCATTTTGCATAATTCATCAACTTCTCTCTCTTTCACTCCACCTCTCCATTTCCACATATTATTCCTTTTTCCCATTTAAACTTCCCTCTGGCTTTACGGGTTTTCCACTCTATGGAAACTTTTTTTCTTCTTCTGACTGACTTGTTATTACAAGTGGCAGGCTTTACCACTACAACTGCTGTTATGCTATAGCTTTGTCTCTTACATCCATTCACATTGCATACAACATAGCGCAATGAATAGTAAAATGGAATGAATGAGCATAGCAGAACATCAACAGAAAAAGAACAACCTCCGGAAAGAGAGAAAGTAGGACAGTGGAAGTCCTTTTCCCCGGCAGAATACTAGCAATGTAGCTCATATTAACTAACCATTAAGCAGAACTTCAAATGCAGAAAGGCTTGGCATAGTATGCATAATGTATACCCTGATGTTCTCCTGAGCTGAGTAAAATCGCACACAAAAATTTTCTTCTCTGGCTTTGTACTTTTTCAATTGGCCACTTTTTAATAGCAAAAATGAGTGCAATGACTTTACGTATTGTAGTCGTCGTCATTACAGATCATGAGGATAATCGTCATTTCAAATTATTATTATTATGGACATAACTTTAACAACGATAATAATAAAGTTATATAGTCAATTATATTTGAGGCTTAATTCCTTCCGTAATAATATTGCCAGCAGCACAAAGAGAGAAAAACGGACAAGATAATCATTTCGCTTATTGTAATGACTTCATTAAATTGACTATAATTTACAAAACCGACACATGGAATTGTTTGAAGCTAAAGGCTACCGATTTTTTTCAAAAATGAAATCGTTGTTTCACTTCGCCGCCATAAAAATATTATTGCTGATTTAGCTACTGCAGCACAGAGAGAAAAATATATCCATTAATAAATGACTACCGGGTTTACTTGGTGCAATAATTACCCACATTGCTGCTGAGCGGCGTAAAATTATTACATTTCTCCAACCAAGCGAAAAAATAAAAGCTACTTATTTCCTCCTGAATAAATGCACTTTATCGTAAAGCTGTGTGTGAGATAACCTATAAAGTTTGGTTGACTGGCGTTGTATTATATCCATACGGTCGACATGATACAAGAAGAAAAAGCGGAAAGAAAATGCCCGAAAAAATCTGACATTCGGATATTTCGACTGCATCATCATAGCGATACCCTATATATAAAAAAATCTGAGTATGGATGGAGTCTTATAAGCTCGTCATAATCCATTTCCTGAATCCTTCATCTTTTACAGCACACACACGTACGTCTCTGATATATAAAGACGCCGTTTTCTTTTTATGTAATAACCTTACTTGATCTTTCCAAAACTCCTGTCCAAAGTTCACTTGCATTCTCTCCGACTAGTACAATATTACAATCCTCTTTTTTTACTTCTTACGACACGGCTCTCTGTCTGCACTGACTTTGCTGCATAGGTAATAATATTTGCTGGTGAGAGCAAGCGAGCTGGAGAACAAGATTTCTTTAGAGAATTTTCTCCATTTTCTTCTTCTCTCCGCCTGCTGTCATTTCCCAATCCGCTTTCTTTTCTTCAAAAAGCTGAACAAACCGCCGCTCGTCGTATTCTTTTTTTTCGTGTGGATCCCAAGAAAAAAAATTGTTTCTTCCTTTCCTTGTTGTTGGGTGTGTGGCTTGCCGCTACTGCCGCTTTTGAAGAAAACCAAACCAGAATATAAGCGACGATGATGCTGATGATGATCATGATACATCCGCCATGAAAAGTAGTCGAAAAAGTGCATGAGAAAATGGAAAGATGATTCCAACCACCCCCAAGTATCTATTGTGAAATGAACTCGTCTTTGGATGTATATTCCCTGTCGGGTTTTCTTCAACTTGCTTTTCTACTGGTGCTTCGACTGTTTCCTGAAAAAAAAGAAGAAAACTTGAATTCTCTATTGTGTCTTTTCTGTTTAACTGCCACGAACACTACTAGTAGTTTTGCTTGGCTTTGGGTACAATAGTGCGGCAGGATGCTTTTGTGGTGTGGCGATCAGTGGCTCACTCAAAGAAGTAACCAGTGGGTAAATTTTCCAAAATAAAATTTTTCTTAGACGGCGTTGAAATTCTTCACATATATGTATTTTTTAAATTATTTGAAAGATTAAACATTTTGTACCCACTTGCTCCCACTCATGGAGCGCCATTGCAGTTGCCAATGCCGCCGTTATGGCTGATAATGATGTAACGTTTAGGTATTCTGTACGTTTATTCCGTTTTATTGTGGGATCTCGATGGTACAAAAACCCAGCTGAAAACTTGACAGTTGTCTTTTGTTCTGTAGCAATGTTATGCAATGTATAGAATACAGTTCTGTACGTTTCTTCCGTTTTATTGTGGGATCTCGATGGTACAAAAACCCAGCTGAAAACTTGACAGTTGTCTTTTGTTCTGTAGCAATGTTATGCAATGTATAGAATACAGTTCCTATGGACCTGTGGGTCAAAATCTCTTGTAAACTTTTTATCTTCTTTGAAAATCCTGGAAACGTGAAGAAAATGAAGAGAAAGTCTAGAAATTCCTCTGAATACACTTCTCGTCTTTATTTATTTACCAGATTAGACCCATGGCTGATAAAAGCAAAACTTGGAAATTTTTCATCGAATAAAACTTTGATTTTGTTTACAAATTTCGGCAAAAACCTTGGTTACTTTAACTCATCAAATTATCTCACAACTTGTCTCGTATTTACGTTCTATATCATTATCTGAATTTTTTAAATTTTTCGCCTTCAGCTGAAATATATTTTTTACGTCGTCGAATGTTTTCAGGGTAAAAGACCACACAGTAAGCAAAGCAACAGAGGACAAGAGTTGTATGTTCAAGTTCGAAGGACAAACCGTTCCTTAGAGACAAATGAGATATTCATCCCATCGGTATTCCACCTCAATGTTTTTAGCCTAAGCTTTTACCATCTCAATTCACTTATTTCCGCCCTAAAAGAGAAAGTCTTTTTTCCTCGAAAATTTTATTCCAACCAAAGTAGTGAAAGCTGTTTTGAGGGCTTTAGAGTGGTAAGTTACCATGCATAGGCATACAGTTTTCAGTCAAGATAAATCTGACTTTCTCTCTGAATGAGTGAGTAAGCAAGTTGAACAACATGCTTATAAATTGTAAGTAGGGAAAAACTTTCTCTCTAATGCTTTCTCTTTTTAAGCAGATTTTGGGCTTAGTGAAAGTCAAGGATGAAGTCGATGATGCTTCGCCCATGTAAGTTTTTAAAATATACTGGGCATCATAAAAGTCAACGACTTGTACACTGCACACTCACATGTACACACGCGACAGTGAACAATTTTTTTATTCATTTTGTAAACCTTTCTGTTCGAATGTCCCGGTTTTATTCATGAAAATTGTATCTTGGATTTCTTTTCTCTGACAATTTTATTCACAACAATAATAATTGCGCCGGAAGTGGCCTGAAAAAAAATTATGGAGAAACTCCTACCCCGTTTAAAAATACTTTTCCCCGCTTTGTTATTTAAGGACTTTCTCTCTACTTTCTTTAGGGCATTTTGATAAAGTAAAGTTATTTTCTCTCTCTTTTTTGTCGCCGATAGACCCATTATCGTCATCATCAAGATCACCAGTGTAGTCGTGGTAGTAAAAAGCGGGGAAGTGTATATCCAGAGCTATTCTCTTTTTAGGGTCGCTATAACCATTATGAATATTTTGCAGTGTGTTGGGCTGCAAGGCAATAAGACTATGTACCATTTTTGTTCTTGGAAAAACCGGAGAAAACTGGCTGCTACTTTCACTGATCGACATTATGCTCACCATTCTCGCTGCATGAGAGTCTATAAGAGGCAACGGAACTAAAAGCTTCTTTCTCCGGTACCACCACGATCACCACCACCGCTGCTGATATCGCTTCACTGCTTTCTCTCTCTTTCGCTTTCTCTTTGTCAGAGAGCTGCTGGGAAAATGTACGAGAAAAAGCGAAGAGAAAAGGTTTTTGGTATCTTGGTCGTTGTACTACTACTGCAGCTGCTGATATTGGTTTGGTGTTGAGCGTGGAGAATGAAGTGGTTTAAGGTACTTTGGAAAGCTCTTCTGAAAAGTCATGAGTTCGATCGTTTGTTGGCCAAAGAGGATAAAAACATTTTTTGGTAGAAAACTACATATATTTTTCTATAGAGTCGCGCAGAGTTTGCAAAATGCCCAGATTTTTTTTTAAATTCGGAATAATATTTTGAATGGCGTTTAATTTTAACAAAAATATACAAAAAATATTTTCCCTAGCAGGACCATTGTTTTGACACATTTTTGTCCATTTTTAAAGATAACTTGGCACTATTTTCCTCCCTCAAAAATGCCATTCCATTAGTAAAAATGCATATATACTTTCCACAATCTACACGCCTTTTTACCCCTGTCCTGTCAGAAATCGATTTACTCTCTCAAGAGAAAGCAGTATACATAGTAGCGTCAAGTCAAGCTCTTACCCATGAGCCCAGTAAAATGGCAGACTCGTGTAACATGTGTGTTGAGTAAAACAAGTTGTTTTGTAGCAAAGCAGCAGATGAAACTGAAAGTAGCAAGATGTTCGTTTAGTTAGGTAGGGAGTAGGTATCTTGAAATGTGAACAAACTGGAATAAGAGCCGAGTATATAGAGATATGCTGTAATGTTTACATACAGCAAAGCGTTTAAAGTATATTTCACCACGACCATCACTGCTGCTGCGGGATTTCGGGTACTGCTGCTGCTACTCTCCTGTTTTTTTTTGTTGAGAAGAGGCTGGCTAGTGGCAATAAACTGGTGAAGGCTGTCGTGGTATTTTGAACTTTCGCCTTACATATTTTTTCGGATAGAAAAGGTGTGTATTTGATATACACACAATAAATATGGATGTATGTTTAAGCACATAATATTTTGTTTCGCTGCTGCTGCTGATGTTTTTTTTCTCTCTCTCCCTCTCTCTTGAGACAAGTGGGAATATTTAAGGAGTTTTTTGGTAGCTGGAAAAAATACAAGTGGTTTTCTATACACACAA
>JAHZMV010001284.1:0-22758 GCA_027743765.1 Coecobrya sp. COE2 | reverse complement strand
GATAATTGCATAGCTCTGGTAGGGTGTCGGAGTCGTTAAATATTGACTGAGGCACTAATAATACGTACGTAATGATATGCTTTGATTGACCCTTGCTACTTTGCTACTGTTTTTCTTTACCTTTCAGTCGAATACATTTGTGAACAAAGTATTACGTACAGAGGTTTCCCATGTAGAAACACAAAGTACTGAGCTTACAATCTACATTATCAATTATATTTCTATACCTGATACCTATATGAGTAGAAATTATAATCATGCGACCGGGAGCAAAAAAAGATATAGAGTTGATAGGTCAAATAAGGATCTTATCTTGCCACCACTTCTTATGTATCTACATTGTTATGAGGACTTCTTTTTCACAAAGCAATTTTAGAGGTCTTTTTACGTGTAAACCTTTCAATATTAGAATGCGAATAATGTCTAAACTTGCCGGTAAATACCTATGCATAATTCACACATATTATAATATGAGTATAAGTTATATAAGTAATTTTAAAACTAATAAAATAACGAATAAAGTATAACCAACCTGAATGCGAGCTTCCGTCAGTCCAACTTTCATGGCCAGTTCCTCTCTAAAAACGAAATAAAAATGGGATTATTATTATTTATAATTTAATATTAATATATTAGCTTTAATCCATGTTTGTATGATGTGTAAATACAGTTTCATGACTAGCAAATTATGGTGTTGGTGGTACAAGGGTACACTAATAAGTTATTAATTGACAAAGGAAGGTGCTCAAATAAAATGAATGAGCAGATTCCTAGAAACGATCACCAAAAGACTGGAGCCAGTAAAGTTCATAAGCTAGCAATTTCCCCTTCTACAGCGAAAGGGAGTTCAGGATCACGCTATGCATTGGATTGTTTTTTAAATCCTCTCTGTTGGTGTAGAGTGCACACTGGTTGGAGTCGGGTAAAACAAAGAGAACCAAATTTCGGAGAACTTCCTCCATTTCACTTCAAGGATCACTCAAAAGGTACAAAATGTGCGTAAATTATGCTACAGTAGTACATCATGAACGAGGGTTAATGAAATTCTCGTCAAATGACCAGACCAGGTAATAATAATAATCCTGGCCCATAAAAACAGGAAGTACCAAATCAGTCGTTTGTGTTAGAAAACATCGTCCAGTCTGTAATGAGCCTATAAGGTACAACAGACAGACAAAAGGCGGTCCAAACAATGACAAAGAGTTTCATTTTTACGTTTATTCAATGTCAATTTCCCCCAATTTTCTTATTGATTCTACTCATTTTCTACACTGTTATTATTTCAACAAAGTATTGGTTTTCCAGTTAGTTCACGGTTGGGGTTGATGAGAAAGGTAAAAAGAAAGGGCATAGTGGCCAACATGTTCTTTGTTGTCAGTTAACAAGAAAACCGGTACGGTCTTTACGTAACCACCGACATCTTTCTTAGTATGTACATGGGTATTCTCAATATGAGTTTCTGTGTAGTTTTGTGTAGAGCAACTGGTTCAATAATGTTGGTCTAGCTAAAAATCTATTCTCGTGACTTCAGAGGTTTGCTACTACTATTATTATTATGAATCTTGACTCATATTGAACCGGGAAAGTCCAATTTATTTAACCATATCATTATAGCGTCCATTACTCATCGTGTTTTTCCAGGTACCCTACAATTATTTACTCAGTTTTAATTATCTTTTTGTCTCCATCCTGTTGTTTGTGGTAGAAAGCGAAATCTACTGTATTAGTTGAGGGCAAGTTTTCCCAAAAATATTATGCCTGCTTCTTCAAGATGTTTGAATGGGCAAGATTTTTTGGAGATTATAAAATCAGTTTATTTCGTGAATAAGCTAAAAGCGAACCGAGTTTCAGCGTACTTTGGTTTTTCTGTGGTACGTATTCCATGTTTTGGAAAGGCAAATAGTACAACAAATGACCAATGGTCACAACGATATTGTTTTACCACCTGAATTGAGTATAGCTTGTGAAAGCTGTGGGAGGTCAACAGGCGAGTCAAATCTATTGTTCCTTTGCCGTTTTAACATGCTTTTCCAATAGGTTTATCCTGCTGATTATGACGGTATCATCACAAGGTTTCCCACTTTTCCTCACCTTTTAATGGGATTCCATGGGTCTCTTGATATGCATCCAGCTTGCGCTGACAAACCGAGAGTTCAAGGTGCGCAAGTAGAAAAAAGGACCCCGATTAAGCAAGAGATCGTGTGGTGATACTGTTAATGTTTTGGGTTATTAGCTTGTTTTTACATCTTTCTTCTCATCGTCATATAAGGCATAATATGTAATGCATAATATATCAGTGTACATGATGTACATATATAAAATAGGTATATACCCAGAGAACACTCGACTGACTTTGTAGCATCAACTAACTACTTGAGCCTTAAAGCCTTAGTAATTTATCCTTTGTGGAAATGCATACTGTTTGTAAACATCACTAAAGGCAGGGCACTCTTTTTTACTTTCTCACAAAAGAAAGGGCAATCGACATCAACAAACAGACTAGAATAACAGAAGGATCAAAGGAGACGCAAAAGACGAAAATATCATTGTTTCATTGTTTCCTCCAATTTTCCTTCCATTCTTTTCCACCATTTTTCATTACACGCTTTAAAATGTTTCTTTTTTCTTTAAAAAAGAAAAGAAATTATTACCATCAAATTGAAACTTCATCAACTCTTCTGTCTTTTTGGTGAAGGCTTCTGACTTGTTTATGCTGACCGAAATACAGCCTTTAGAGGCTGACTACGGAAATGCGCTCTTTAGAGTTGTTGTAACTGCAACTTTTTTTGTAGGAAAAGTAGGTTTTTAATACTCGGTATGAACCTTTGGAGAAGGAAATGCGCCAGAAATACACAATAATGGCCACTCTGCTTTCAACAGTATGAACAGTAGGCACCGCATGCAAGCTCACCAAAAACTGCGTTTAACGCTGGAATTAATGCATGTACAATGCGTTAAGTGGTGTGCTCGCCCTTGTAGTAACAAACATTGCATCACCACCAGTTGTCCGCTCGTCGGTATTCCATTTAAAACGCGTGTTTCTTCAGAAAAAAGACTCAAAGAGTTGTTTTAGCTTGTAAAAGGGTTACAAAATGATGTGACGGAAAGCGTAAATAGCACTGGGGAATTGTTGTTCTGAAAGTAAGCAGCTCAAGTAATCGACAACCAACTGGGGGACGCCCTGGTGAGCATAATATTTCCTGACTTAATTAATTTAGCCTGTAGCCAGAAAAAGTACACAAGAAAGTGGTTCATCCTTGAGGATACTGGAGGAAGAAAAATGGGAAATGGTCTTTATCAAACCAAACGCTACGTCTTCAAGACTTGCATTGGTAATAAGCGTGTACGCGAACAATGAATATGAATCACGTTTAAGAAAAAAGGTTACCTGCCTGCAGTATAAATATCCGAATTTTTCGATTTATTTATTGTCATAACCAACCATTCAGATGCATAAAAAGTGCATTTCTATCTTTGTAAGTTGCATGTTGGATGTGGGTGAGAATATGGATTTGAATTGAATTTGGTTTTAGATTTACTTTTTTTAAATTATGTACATACTTCTGAACCTGCTCCATCGGACAAACCATCTTTCATCTCTTCGTCATCTCGGTCAGTGGTCATGTCATGCATGTCTCTCGGTGACCCGGTTTTAGATGAAAGCTGATCCCCTTCCGGTTCTGATGAGCTACGTGGTGAGTCCACACCGCTATGATGCTGATGATGTTCCACTCCTCCACTTCCAATTGATGACTGGTGATGATTGTGATGAAGGAGGTTTTTTACTGAGGAGCCGTTCGTCTCCGACAGCTCCCTGTCTGGATTCCTTTTCTGACTGTCGTTGCTACTCCCATGATAGTCTGTGAAGGAACATAAAAAGAGTAAAAACTTAATACTTCTTGTTTCCAGATATGAAGGAATTTAAACAATCATCTTATAAACTTATATATAAAATGCATGGGTCTGGTCTCGTACACACCACACAGCCAAGTCAATAAAAGAAAGTGCAAATCTAACACGTACGGGATTCTTAATGCTCATAATAATCGAATCATAATTTGATAATTATGTTTTCAGCCCCATCCCTTATCTGTGTGCTAATGCTTTGAATTATTTACTTTTTGACTGTACCCGAAATCTCACTTAATTTAAACTTGATTAAATTGGATATTGAGTACTTTTATACTTTGCCGTATGCGTTGGCTGGCATACGACTCCTTGTCCGTAGTCCGTCCGTGTATGATTGTTTTAGTGGACTTACAAGGTGTCGTCTCAATTTTCTATCAGAGACAAAGAAAAGTACAAGATGATGTAATTGACTTGAGTAAAGGTGTGTTGTAAAAAATACTCTAGTGAGTAGTAATAATGACCCGATCCACCAGCAAAGATGCCAGACTCCAAGTAAAGACAAGAACGAGAGGAGCCGTGTCGACTGATTTCATTCTGAAGACATCCTTTTGTACTTTCATTCAGAGACGACGGAGATAGAGGTGTGATTTGCGTCTTTACTACCACTTTTACACATTTATATAGCTGTACATATGCAATACGCGTTGAAAATATTTTGTTTTTGCTGTCATTAGTTCTGTCCTATTTTGTCTGCTCATTTTAAAGCTTTAATATAACGACTTGGTCGCTTTAAAAATCCTTCTTGGGTCACTCTCAAAAGGTAATAGGAATTACAGAGTGAGTGAAAGAGGCAACAATTCGATTAGTGAATGAATCGTAGAAAGATGAGCAGCACACCGTGTGCCTGTGGTAAGTTTTATATAAGAGCTGAGGTGATTCAGGAGGAGACAGACGGGACATGATCGATAAGGACCAACAAGACCCATCCATTAGAAGAACTTATATTAATATGTGTACCTGTCTGTGTCTCCTGGCTCAACAAAAAAATCCTTTATCTCTGTACGCTTCAACTAATCATTGATTACAATGTGATGAACTTCACAAGTACATTATATCGGAAAACGTATTATTTTTCTCTTATTTACTGCTTACTTGCTTGATGTTGACTTAAAGCATGCTCCAGAAAAAATACCTTTTAGAACATACGGGCATATAGAAACACAAACGACAGACAATCTTAACGTGAGAGAAACTTAACTTCTGGGGCGAAGCTGGCTACTTTCTTGTCACATTATTTACAACTGCATTATGCATAATAGATTAGGTATGTGTATATTATATACCTAACTACAGTTTATAAGTAATAGGCATAATATACAGGTACAATCCATGTGTAAAGTGTAAAACAAGCTTACACTCACGTTGTGCAAGCTTGAAGAGAAATTGAAAAACACCCATAAAATCATTGAAGAACACCACTTAAAATGTTCTGGTTTGTCATGATAGGCAATAATGAGACTTATTTAAATTACTTGCTTTTTGGGGTGGCTGGACGCGACTCCTTTAAACTTGTTAGTGTCCATCCACACCGCTTGATCAGATTAGTTTTTGACCACTCCATTTTCCTTTTTTATTTCTTTTTAATAAGTAAACTTCACGATAGCCATTCATCTTACCCCTTCAACTCTCGGGAGTTATTCAATTTCTTGCCCTGGTAAGGTTAAGAAAAAAATAGAGCAACATCTGACAAGACTACTTACTACTGGTACAACAAACCAGCAATTTTTAGTAAATCTAATTCTTCCCATTACCCATCCAATAAATAATCTTCTTTTGTGAGAAATGGGATCGATTAAGAATTTTTCGGTTTAGCCCATATAATGTATTTGCTACATGTACACTGGCTGACCACAGAATGATTTAAAGGAAACCAGAGAATGACATTAGCTGAAGATTTTCAATCCATTGATCATTTCATTGACATGAGTGCTGGTGGCATTGCTGCGTGAAATGGATTCATTTTCAGGAACACTACCCAGCTACCTCTAGAGACAGATCAGCTAGCAAAAAAATGATCATTGTTATTACTATTATTCTTACGTTATAAAGATAATAGCGTTCTTTTCCCGGTAGCAATTTAATGGTCAGTAAAATTATGATAATGATGACGGTGATAGGCCGTCGTTGTTCGAGTATGTGTTATAATATACGACAAGATGAGTGAGAAAATGAGAGTTTAGTAGCTCTCGACGGCTCAAATTTTTAACCATTTTCTATCATCAAGCCGACAACACGAAACTTAATAAGGGGAACTGGCTTTTCGATACCGACCACAGCATACCCATAAATGCAACTTACAGTATATATACCGAACATCAACATATTTGTTCAGCTAATAAAAAAGGGTTAGCAAATAACACAAATGTAGAGAAAATATTACATTATACATAACAGCACATTATCTTATTCAACTGTCATTATCCCAAGAAAAAAAATAACGTATTGTGTTTTACCCAGACAAAATGCCCACAAAGAAGAGACTGAAAGTAATTTACTTACTTTTGTACATTATCGAATTTCGAGGATTATTTTGTTGGTTTTTTGGATGAAATATTTTTTTTACTGAAAATAATAATGCATGGTAAGTTTTTTCACACAGAGAACACAGAAACCAATAATAATAAAATTTACAGAAAAAAATCTGTTTATTTATCTACTTTGACCATTACCATCAGAACACAGAAGCCATCACTTTACAATCAAAATGAATATAAAAAGCCATCATCATCATCAAATCAGAAGGGTAAAAAGAGAAGAGGATATGAGACTGTCATAACACGTACGAGACGTTCAATAATGGTAATTTTCAGGTAAACAGGATTATGGTTAAATTCGTTCAAGAAAAAAATTATATTGGTTGCGAGGATTACATACATACTCCAAGTGTTATGAAAAATACATTTGCGACGGCCTATAATCGAAGAATTAAGGGTTGTAGACAAGTCGTATATTATATCATCCTGATTGTTTCCTCAAATTGTCTACTTGAGTAGTCATAAAGAGGGTATGAATATTTTATAATGTCTACATATTTATAACCAATGCAGATACGTCAATACAAGTCTTATGACACAGCACACCGCACATCCATCACACGGTGCATTCGAGAAAAAAAAACAGAATTGGTCAACCAAGACAAATAATGTTACAATTTACGTTGAAAAAAATCAAAACCTCAACTGGGCAAAGTCTATCCTGTCGAACAGGTATATCAACACGACCAAGAGCATGACATAAGACGTGTGATAGTGATAATATGAATAAAAGCAAAAATGATATAAGCAATCAACCTGCAGCAGTACCATTACCAGTAGCTGCTGTAATAACAGCTTCTTAATAATAATAATGACCTGATACCTGATACGGATAATCTATTAGCAGGAGCTGCAGCAACAATTTTATCTCCATTATTACATAAAGTTTCAGAGTAAAAAGATTTGCCAGTGGAAAAATCCATTTACACCTGCCTAGAAAGATTACATATCATATCGGATACGTTCACACAGTCAGAGACGCCTTTTCACTTATCTTCTTTTTACACTTACAACTTAGACCAGGATTAGGTTAACTTTCTTTACATTACTAGAAGAAGTATTAGAGAAAGAAAAGATCTTTTCATGCTAGCAGTAGCAGACAGTGTCGTCCATGGCTTGATTTGATAGTAGTAGTATGGCGATGATGATAATGATGGAGTGAGGAAGAAAATTGAGGTTGCATGATGATAGTCCACAGGAAAGGAATACTCTAGGTACAGCTCCACTCTACTGTGATATATAACACAAGTAAACCACCAAGAATAATTGCAAGCTCCACTAAATAATTTCAGTCAGGTGCAAGCTGAATAAAGTAGTCTTTCTATTGTCAGTAATAATAATACGAAGCGACAAACGATGTGCATGTAAGCATGACTGGCTTTTGCACTTGATTTTATGTATTACTAAAATCATTTTACTATTATCTTGTTGTTTGCCACTGATCAAAAAGTGCGCAGGTTGGTTTTATGTAATAATAATTTGATCTGCGTGTATTTTATTAAAGAATAGATTTTAGCCGCTATTTTTTCTTTTGCTAAATTTGATTGATGTGTTTTGGCTTCCTCAAATTCACACGGTAATAATCCAGATAGTATTTTTTGTAGTAGCAGCAAACTATCAGCTTCATAATGTGTACAAGCAATTCTGCATAATGCATAATATATATCCATCTTTAAAAAAATCTACCATAAAAGCATTTACATGCATTCATGATACCTTTGGCTGTATAACATGAGACACATGAAAGGATTAAGAAATTGCACAAGATTAACATTTTTACGGTACAGTTCCTAGTATTTTTTTCTAGCCAGTCAACGCGTTCAAACAATCAGATGCACGTATTGCAGATAAATTGTCACTGCTACGCTTACGAATTGATTGCTACAATATGGCATTTTAAAGCTCGTTACAAAATAACTTTGTTTGCATCCTCTTTTGAAAAGTCCTTTTCTGAATTTGAAATTTTGCTCTCTGTAAAGCAAATTTGCCGACTAAGCGGTGGTGGTGGTTTTACACGGTTCATCATTTATTTATTTACCATGCAAGACTCGCTGTGACGATTTGAGCTGTGTCGAAAAATTTCAAATAGGCGTAGGTAGACGGTAGACATAAACTAATCACAGGTGTGCGCACGATTGCGGATGTCAGTCGAATATACATACATACATAGTTGCGACGCTGTAACTGTCACTAATAAACCACCTATTTGTATAGGTAAAATTGATGATCAACATTATTGAATTGGTAGCAGCCAAAATATTTTATTTTGTATTACGGTTTACTCCACTGAAGCGTGAATCAATCGATTACCTACTTGTGCGAGCGCGTACGTAGTGTACTAAACATAAAGGGCTCTCAATTGCTCAACTGAATAACTGTTCTTTTTTAAAATTTAATACAGTGACAATTTGCAGTCTATTAAGGAGCAATTTTTGCTGTGGTTTGCAGAATTAACCGTGTGCTCATTGTCCTACGTAATTTATACCACATTGTAATAAGTCAAAGGATGCGTAGTAGAGAAATAGGTTTGAGTGGTGTTTTGGAGTAAACACTCTATGAAGTGGAAGCAATAAACAGCAAACCATTTAAGTATGCTGTTGTTGTTGGCAAAAAGTCATTAGCTATATATGATATTGTTAAAATGCCTCTCTCGAGATAGTACGAACCATGGGTAATTTTTCATAACAATTTGACCAATTAGTTTAAACATTCTGTTTAGTATGTAGGTAATCTGACAATAAGCCTTCTCATCTGATCATATTTATGATTGCATCAGCTCAATTAAGTATAAAAATGTCCAATTTTTTCGTGGTAACTTATCTATTTTCCATAATTCATGCATCATTCTTAGCATATTAGAGTATGGAGGAGTTACGCTATGGACAACCTCCTGCACCACGCACAAACTCCCACAGCTCCAATCGAGCATACATTTTAAAAACGAACTTGTCGATAACAATTATTATACATTCTGTGCGAAGCGAGCGAACAATAATAGAATTCTACTGATGCTATGTATAAATGTATACACAGTGATCTTACATCAAGCGTGTGTTGTATGTCATTGTCCAAAATATGTTAATATTGTCTTAATGCTACTTCTCTAATATGCCAACAGTCTTCTCATACTAAATTTCACATTTTTATCATCATTACCCTTACTATTATTTTAATAAGCATGAATGTTTCTGGTTTGATTTGCTCTGTCTGCACAGCCAGAGCCAGTGCAGTGGTGTTCCTTCGTGGTTAATCGTGGGATCGTCAAGGTTAGCTGATGGCTGATACTGAGTGATGGGATGATGACTAATTATGGAATTCATTTATGTTCTCACTGATTGTTAATAACAGTCTACTGACCAAAATCTCAACCAACAGCACTAGCTTCCTAATTAGCTTCGTTATTACATGCTTAAACATTTTTTTTCACCATTTTGCATAGATTCATTTTGCCATTTCTACATATTGTTAGTGTGTATGTGAACAATATTAAATAATAATTTTCTTTAATTTGCGTCTCATATGAGCAATTTTGTAGAAAAAATCGTTGTGAGATTGCTAAACATATGTAATTATATTACTACAGATTGAAATGAGATTTATTTGTATCCTTTTAGTCAAGGTAATTCATATAAACCGCAACGTTCCTCATTGTATGAATTGTATGAAACTCTTGTATATTTTCAATCTTTGGAATCGGTAATATTACTTCATACATTATTTAGCACAAAAGCTAAATAGTTTGATGATTTCAAAATATCCCACAAGTGGATCGGTATTATTATTATTAACTATTAAAAGTGGCTTTTAAAGATCAACAACTCAACAATATGCCGCAAATATCTGAAACACTAACATTACATCAAAATTTATTGATACAGTTATAAATTTTACGATCACTCCGTTTCCTATAATAAAACTTGTCCTTGAAGCCTCTTCTACAAAGCTAGTGCCGCAAAAAATCATTTCTAGTTCCCATCAGGTTAATTATGTTTTTGGGGAAAAAATTAGCCAAGTAAAATTTCAATTAGTGTAACGCATTGTATAACAATGCAAAAATGGATTCTAGTTTTGTTTTTCACGTATACGCGTTTCTGCAAGCCATGGAGGCGTAATGTAATTCTTGTTTGATCACCAAAAGCAGTACACTCATTATTACTCATCACAATAAAAAGTATCTCAGTTCTGCAAGCTTAATAATTTCAAGAGGTAAAAATTATCCACTAATTCAAATAACACAACGGCTACTCTTTAGTCAGACAATCTTTCATAAACTCATTTTCTCATGATTGATACCTTTTACTTTAGCTCAACAAACCAAACCGGCCCACGGACATATATCGGTGGCGGTAGCCCAGTAAGTCTTATGGTAATAATGGGATATTAATAACGTTGTGTCTGTAATCATCAGATATAAGCAGTTATACATAATGGAGTAATAAAAGAACAGGCAAGAGAACCGAATAAAATTGCCAGGCGCCAGGGAAGACACTCTTTTGCTACGGTGGCTGCATCACGAGAGATGTATTCATAACTACAAGCAGTAACGCATCCTCCTCTCTGACAATCATCTTGCCTCTCTATATAATTCTGCTCAGTCTGTATAGATATAAGGGCATACATTTAAGTAGATATATACGAATGTTTTTGCCTACTCATTCCTCCCAAGACAACAAGCCACCCTTGAGAACACTAACACCATTAAATGAGCCGTGGCAGTGAGCAGGAATAATACAGCCGACAACGAGACTACGGCTACTACTGCCAAAGAAGATACTCTTTCTTTGTGCTCGGGAGATATAACGTACACGGTTATATAGGGAAGGAAAGGAGACGAGGTGTGAAGCCTTGCGTTGAAGCAATATCATCATCATTATTATTACATTTTAAATAGAAATTGCTCTGTTAAAAACAATACCGAACAAGAAGAAGCAATCGCTGAGAATTTTTACCTAAAAATCATTAAAAACTGTCTGTCTGTTGAAGAGCAAAGTTGAAACAATCTAATATGAAACAAGAAACAACTTCGTCTCTTTTTCACCTTCTCGAGAGTCAAAGTGTATTATTAGTTATGCCAGGGAGAAATGAGAAATGCAACCATGAAGGAACGACATTATACATGTTATTATGATTATTACTCATTTTTATCATGACGGATTGCTTTTTAAGGCAAAAGCATCAATAATACGTAACAACGCATTACCATCAACGTAAAAAACTGAAAGTTAGGGAAACATTAAGAGTGTCAATGATAGCACTAGCACTATACTCCAGTATATGCGAGAGGGGTGCAAAGAGAAAGGGGAAAATTAATACTGCCATCATCATCATGATCATTATATTATCGTTATTGTTAACAGAAGTATCAAAACATGATGCCAGCCATTTGCAATGGTTTTATCATCAGGCCAATTACAGGGATAATGGATAAGGTCAGCTAAAAAGATTTATTCCGCTCATTCTTCATCTTGTGTATTTATTTCTACAGTGTAATTCCAACATAATGGCTTTGAGTGTACAAAATAAAGCACTTGACAATGGTGATATGCTTGAATTAGGAGTTGTGTGCTGTGATGATGAAGGTAGCACCAGTCAGTTTAAAGCAGCGTCGGCTGTTGCTGCATTCGATTACAAGCTTATTGTTTCCATCACCTTACATCCCCATATATTATTTGTGATTATATATTACACCCTTTCATGATTCAATTCATTTAGCTAATTTATTTTTGTAGGACAGGCAGGAGGATCAATTTCTTCTTTGAGAATGCTTGTATAAAATGTGGATACCCAACAACAAGTACTGGTATAGTTGATACTGAAATATAAGCGCGTTATATAGCCCCACATCTAAATCAGGCAACTCCGGTCAAAGAAAACCCATTTTCTAATCTGAAGTAGACTCATTTTTTACCTACCCACCATCATGAGGTCTTCGAGTAAATTAACGGCGGATGACTTGGTTAAATTTGTAAATCAACCCTGGACGCATCCATCTTATTTTGTATTGATTTTTGGATATAAATGGTATATTATCAACTACCCCAGGTTCTATCCCATTATATTGATTAGTGTTTGATAATACACTGAGGGAGATGATGAAGGGTTTGTGGCAAGATTTGTTATTAGTTTTTATTGTAATTATCGTTATCATCGTCACTATTTCAATAAAGAAAATTAGTTTATAGGCGGTATTGATTACTTGTCTCTAAAAGAGTTTTATGCTGCACAAAATTATTATGATTTTTATTATTACATTATAATTTATAAATAGGATATTAACACTGAATTGGTTAAATCCCAAGCGTGTATATAATAGACTAGTCCACTGTAATGTGAAAGCAAAGCGAAAAGTAGTAATTTGACTGAGTGAGACCAATCAGTATGATTTGATAAGGTATAGAATACATTAACATTTTAAAAAAGTTGGTATTTATAAACAATCGAATTATAAATTACTGGTCTATAAACTTTCAGTCTTAACTATTCTTTATTTATATTTTTGATTGTCACTATCTGAGTCAGCAGATCAACAGTCATCTACCCACTATCAAGTCAGAGAATACCTAACTTAATTGAACATTTTGCATTCATAAAAGTATACACTTTTATTCGTTCAAGAAATAAAGCATAATATAAATATATTAGTGATCTAGTGAAACGGAATTATAGATGCCTTGAGAGCATATCAGAATCAGAATAATGTCGGTCGTGTGATGAACGGAAAATTTGCTGATCTCATCATCTCAATTATACACATTTCAAAACACAATGGCTTGTAAAAAGCAGTTTTGAAAACCTATATCTACAGATTGGATCAAATAACGTCTCTCTTTGGCCCGACAAATATAATTTAGATTTTTTTCAAATCCAATTAAACACTTTCTTTATACTTTCTCAGTAACGTTTTATCATCCCATTTGTGAATGTATTTTTTCTGCACTCTCTATCCATCGCACGCACATTGCTACTTCATTTGGGTCTGACTGACAATGAGTTACCGATTGCCCCTTTCATAACACAAATGAATAATGTTTGCAACTATTGATTAACATAAAATGTGTACTCTAGATTCTGAGATCTTATAGTTAAGCGAGAAAATCCACTCTTATAGTTTTAAAAAGAATATGTTTATAGGAAAAATACGCTTCCAAGTAACGTCAGTAAGGAACATGTGGAAGGGCACTTGATAACCTGATGCATGTTTTTTTCAGGTACGATAAGGACATTGAGTCGGGCACAAATGAAATTTTGTTAATTATATGTGGCGTGCTTTCATTAATTTCATTCAGCTCTCAATGCGTGACATGTTGCTGTTGTTGTCGGAGAGGAAAAGTGAAGTGAAGGATTGTAGAATGACTGGTAAGTTTTTGGTAAGGTTTTTTACACTAAAACTTTAATTCTTTCTAGATCCATCCGCCTTAACTGTCTTAATCCAGTTCTCTTTCTTTTCAAGTTGTGATAGTATATTATTTTATTACTGGTACATCGATCAACACGTAAATAATATAAGAAAACTCGTACAATATTCAAAGTTGAGATCATGTAGATCTGATCAAATCTAATTTTCTGAAATGTACCAGTTCATACAATGTTTAATTAAGTTTTTGTACGCGTACAGTCATCCAAATTCAAAAATCTAGTTGATTCATGTAAAAGCATAAAAACTGTCAGTATTATAATTCACCTCTGTAATATACACTATACATAACCATGTCTATGTACATTTCTGCTTGTCAAAAATTGTATAATGTACATATATCCAAGTAAGTATGATATATTAAGAACTTAAATATAAATAATACAATGCGTTTTATGAAACCTTTCGCAACTTTTTACCAGAAGATTCCTTTAACGTGTTTACTCTGATTTTATATCCGATAAGATACGTGGTATTCCTTTCTTTAACAAATACTCTACATGTTCAACAAAGCTAATAATTAAAATGTTTTCGTTAAGAAAAGAATTAAATATTATATTACTGCTTTTGAGAAATTACGCTACTAACTAAAAATAAGAATGTGTTTCTATTCTCTCCAGTTTGGCCGTTCTTGCTGACGTGACGGCTACGAAACATTTATTTTATTGCCAACTAACATGTTCCCTATAATCATATTTTAACGAATAAAATGTATTTCTTAATCTCATTAAAGGTAAAAAGTTTAGCCAATACAACAATGGTTGAGGTGGGTTGTTATGCGTTTGATTAGGAAACAATTACGGTATAATGTGACGATGTAATTACCTCTGCTCTACTGTTGTTTATTGATCTCAAAGGGTATATACCTAATTCTTCTAATCCTGTATCATATTACCAGAGGTAAAAACTAATGTCCAAAATTGCATGGGTACCCATACAAAAACCACTATTTGTACGAAAAATTTATGTGAAACCAAAAAAAATTGCTGCTCTGAGAGCAATTTTTATTTATTAAATGTCTTTTCAGAGGAATAATTTTTATATTATCTGGTGATCCATTTCTGACTGACGGAGGCAGGAGCGCGAAATGACAGGATGTGCATCAGTCTTCCCTTCTCATGGCAGAATACACGTTTGAGGAAAAATTAAGCCGATAATTGCAGTAATGAAATCGTGACAGGTAGCCTTAAATTGTTCTCCTGATATACATCTGTTCCCTATTTTTCGCTCTGCAATAATGTATCAAATTCGAATTGGGTAAAAAGATGTACCCTGGCTATCTAATAAGCAACAATGCACACATGCACAAGGTGTATTATGAAAACTATATTTTTCAAATAAAACTCTCTTGTACTTACACTGTATGCCTTTCAGTACAAGTTTTTGCCTTCTGACATGCATGTGGAAACAAGTCTCAACTTTGATATTTTTTTAAAAAGTTAGTTGCTCCCATATATTTATGTAATCACAATATAACGCATGATGATGATTCGTTCACCTAGTCAAACTGACACGTAATTTATATAACAAAATAAGTTTACGGTAAAGTGATAGAATTGCACAGGGGAGAGTGTAATACCTACGTATAATATAAAGATACATAATATATTACTGCATCGAGGGCTTCACCAACTTGATACGTAAACATATCTGTTGAGGTAAGAACACAACGAAAGTAATTAATAATCATTATTATTGTTTAGCGTCAAATTTTGCTCCACTTGAAATGCCACACGTTCAAAAGCTTTTTTTTTCTCTCTTTCTCATATCTCTAATAATGATTATATGGTGTGGTTCCGCAGGATAAAAAAACAATAATTTGATACGGTAGTGGTGTATTGTTGTAGTTAGTGTGCATAGTACAACGAAACCAATATAAAAAAATCCTTTGATTGGTGGTGATGATGATGAAACAATGAGTAATCATTTGTAACATTTTAGCAACTCGACATCAACTCATCAACAACAAATGTTCGTAATGACATTTCTCTTCTTCTATCTAATTCATTTAAAAATTTTGATAATTTACGATAATGACGACAAAAACATATGGCTCCTAAGAAGGTGTATAACAGTGATCGTTTTTAATAGTTTTTATAGGACTCTTTAGGTTTACACAAGGGAATAAAATATATAAAAAACTAGCTTGGTTTAAAACGAATCATATAAAGACAGATTTTTTCACCTTCTTCAAGCAACCGAGTAGAAACCTGTCTGAAAATGAAATAAGGAGATCAACGACTTAAAAGTATGAGGAGAGTAATTACTCACTTATCACAATAACCATTCCATCAAATTAACATTCCTCTGTGTGCATTAGTACAATTTTCTTATAGCGTTAATTCGTCCATCAAAAAGGAGAAAAAAAGTTATTTAAAAATATCCACATGAAAAGTACCGTCACCGTTGCTTCACCGCTCCACACATACACAATCATTCAGTCAAGTCAGTCATATTCCCTTCCACCGCGCTCTGCTCTGACCGAACAAGTGGCACTAATGCCTGCTCTGTTGTATAAACTATTTGCCAAATTAGGAGTTGCATTTGTCTACGCATTCATGCCTATTGCTCACTGAGTAATTACTCACTTATCACAATAACCATTCCATCAAATTAACATTCCTCTGTGTGCATTAGTTCAATTTTCTTATAGCGTTAATTCGTCCATCAAAAAGGAGAAAAAAAGTTATTTAAAAATATCCACATGAAAAGTACCGTCACCGTTGCTTCATCGCTCCACACACACAGTAATTCAGTCATATTCCCTTCCATCGCGCTCTGCTCTGACCGAACAAGTGGCACTAATGCCTGCTCTGTTGTATAAACTATTTGCCAAATTAGGAGTTGCATTTGTCTACGCATTCATGCCTATTGCTCACACAACACAAAAAACAAGTAATAATCAAATCTAATTCGAAGAAATAATTAAAATGCTCTCACACCGCCCTGGTTCACATTATCTAAATGAGTGTAGGCCAAACATTTTATCTTCTGTTGAAGCATATATGTACATAAAGCTGTTAATACGTATTTATATTTGTAGAAGAATCAAATTATCTCCATAAGAAAATCAACAGGCATCACACACATCTTTTATATACCTATATCATTTCGCTCCGCGCTCCTCTCATGTCCTTTTTTTACTACGTAGACGTAGATCTCTCTAGGCACCACTGAGATGGTGACGACGATCATGATGATGATGGCAGAAAACAAAGTTAAATGAAGTGATGCTTTAGATAGGAATGTATGTAAAAGTTTTCATCAAAAATGCCTTAAATGACTGACTCAGCATAATGATGGTAAATGTTAATTGCATTTAACCTAATACGGTAACCTGAAGGAATTTTAAATTAGAACAGACGTGGACCACCACCACAACGAAAATGACCAGCCCATAAAAATCTGAAAATGACTTTTAAAATGAGTCTACCATGCTGTATTTCAAGAGAGAGAATAATAGTAAGTGTTTATATTTCTATTATAATAATAAGGTTGATCGCGTACAGAGAGTAGGTAGGTATGCATCTCTACATAAGTTAGTCGGCTACACAATACAATATCACTACCACCATCAACGACATTCAATGAAGCAAACAAACATTTATTTGTTCGTAAACTATTTAACGTGGTATGAAAGTATGCACTAATATTGCCATTATCTATTCTTTTGATTGTTATTGTGAAGTGCCAGTGAAAACGTGTCATTAAGACTGAGCATCTTTCAAAGTGTAGAAGACTTTTTTTGTCGTCGGAAAAAAGGATGGAGATGAAGGAGTAGCTGCACTGAAATGAGCAGCGAGACCTGGGTGAATTGAAATTACTGCTCGCCGGTGGGTTTAGAGAGACGACAGACGTGCCTGCATTTAGTGCCATTACTGATATTACGACAAAACAACCATTATATGAATGTTTAAATGATCCAATGAAGGTTTATCTAATCTATGGAAAAGCTTTTTCCTAAATTCTTCCAAGATATTACCTGAAAGCTTCATCATCATTCTCTGTAGCATTATATATGTCTGAGCTATGTGTTTTTCTATACACGTTAGATAGAGAATGTACAAAATAATGAGAACAGAAAGCTACCTAAGGAAATTCACTTATTTCTACAACTGCATGTTATGTACGGGTGTATATACCCACTCCCTTTTCCACAAAAGATTTTTTCTTAAAAAACAGCACTTACTCACAGTCAAAGACTAATTTTCCAACTTTACCTTGTCTTTTGTTTTAAAGCTCGTTGGTGCCAGTTGATAATTGCTGAGCTAATTACGTTAATTTTTCTAGAGACTAATGAGCATTTCGTGACCCTGTGACCACGCCTCCTACTCAAAACATGGACAAAGCTTTGCATATTAACGAAGTGTTTGAAACTAGAGATGGTTTTACTACTTTGCAAAGCGAATGAGGGGAAATGTTATTAAAAAAGGAATTGAAGATCATGATGAAATATGAAAGGCACCTCCACGAAAAAGAACGTCGACTCAAGTGAAATATGCATTATCTACGTATATTATAAATGACTGAGGGTGCACACGGTTATGAAAACAGGTAGATGGCTATAAAAACTCAACATACGATAAGAATTTCGCAAATCAATAATTAAAAGAGAAAAACGACATGCCGTTTGTTAGTTAGTGATATGCAATAATAATTGTTATTTTGTGAACATAACGTTGTGAATTTTGAGCATAATTTTATTTTTATTAGTTTAGTGTTAATGAGTCAGTCACTCAACCAAGCGAATGCATCAACGTAGAAAGAGGAATCCATCCAGCTTAGCAAGAAATCATTAGAAATGTCATAAATATAATTACCACTTAGCATTTACTTGTTGTTACTACATGGGCTCCTCTCGAGCGCTTATTTTGTCTGTCCAACAAACATACAATCCCAGTAACAAATTTAGGAATTAATGTACTCGGGTTTCATTGTTTTGCCTTTTTTTTCTCCCATCCCATCTCTTCTCATAAACGAAGAAAAAAAATTAATTTTCTGCGAGGGAAGAACCGGTTGCACATACAATATTAATTTATAAAATTAACTTTTATTTATTTCAACCAATCGCCTTAAAGCAATTAATCAGCCAAGTCAATTACTTAACACATATCTGCCATCTACTCTGAAAAGCCATTGATTCTCGACATAAGTCGTCAAGTCGTCATCTCTTTTGAATACCAAATTGGAAATCACACTCTTGATATGATAAACGTTAATATTTATTAGTGCTTTTCTTAAATGTGAATACGCACCAAAAGAACCAGCATGTCTATGCAGAGTGCAAGTCAAGAACATCGTTTGTAATATGACATTAATAAAAGAATTTTGATATTCCTAAAACACTAGGAGAGATACAATAAATGCAAATAGGTAGTACTAATAATTATAGTTGTTGAGAATGCAAGATGAACAGGTGAAGTCTTGTTATTTTGTATATATTTGTGTTACCTTTTGAGTAGTGTCATGTTTTGAATGCAGGTGGCATAAAACATTTCACTTGGTAATAAACTGACATCCATTCTTATATTGTGATATGCCCAGGGGCTGCTTAATGGATTTTTGGCAATTAGCACGTATGTATTATACTTAAACTTGTTTAATAATGAATTCTGCGTGCGTGTAATCTCTTTGGTTTGGCCGATAGGCTATGTACTTTAGTTTTGTAAACACAACAATTTTATCAGCCCGAAGAGAAACGGTTTTATGAAGTTTTAAATGTTTAATCATGACGTAATCTGCAAGACAAATAGTTATAGCTATCAAAGTGGATGCACTGTTTTTAATAAATCCATTTAGCTAACATAATGGTCGCATTATACCAATTTAAACCGGTGTATTTTCGTTAATGGGCCAGTCTTAGCAATTTTGGCTTCACCCATCCACTTAAAGAGACTCTTTATATGAGTAACATAATATTCCAGTTTTTAATGTTCATTAACTGTACAAAAGTGACGGTACCTGTTGATGTCATACTCATTATAAATTTCAATCAATATTAATAGACAATATATATTGCACACATCAGTGACACTCGTTATTAGTTATTATTATCATCAATGAATAGAATGACATTGAAATATGATAATATAACCGTGAGACACGAACATGTACATTATTCTCGCAATTATGTAGGTATATAATAATATCAATATCAAAACAATTTCCACGTTATTTCCTTCCATGCATAACTAACCTTTTCCCAATTTGCAGTAAATAATTATGCCTTTTGTTTACGGAGTATTATTGTGCGCTGTAAAAATGAGCATTAAATTCTGAAAGACATGCAAAATGGACGCACAAATAACACCTTTTTTGCTAATTTTACTCTAATTGCAATCTGTTTAGCTCATTAAGTTGCTATTTCCTTGAATAAATTCCGTGAATAAAGCAGTATCATTACGTGATTATCAGTTACTGCTAGGGTTTCATTAGGTCAACTCAAATGATAATAATGATATCATTATATTGCTGTGTAGCTTTTAGCAAAGACGGCACACGTTTCTAAAAGCATATTTTTTCCATCATTGACAGTTAATAATGGTGTGGTATTTTACTTTTTGCTATTAGTCTGAATAATGCATATATTATATGAGCTTTGTTTTACTTGCTTTGCACGACTGCATCCTCATTTTTGCTCGTGAGCAAAGAAAATCTCGTTCTCTCAGTCGGACTATTTTAAGATTTAAAAACACCCCCTAAAATTCTATTATGTATGTGTAGCGTTGGAATAATTTAAATCATTATGCAAGTTAGATTATTCTTTTAAACGTAGAGGCTCATTATTTGTTTTTGCCATAGTCAATAAAAATAGTGTTAATGACACCCATTCAAACCTCGGTAAAACATACATACGACCTGAATGAAAAGCCTGCTTTAATAGCCGAGCATAATTTTGATAAAAAGCTCGTAGCGTGTTAAAGGAACAAAGGTGCAATTAAAAATATATACATGGGGCTTGGGTTTTTATGGCTATCTTTTCCATAATTATTATTATACCTCGTATAATATGGCTGTTATATGACGATGTACATTTTACAACAAAAAATACGTTTCATTGCATTTTAATGTCCGAAACAACTACGAGAAGGAAAAATATCAAAATTTACTACTTCTACCACATATCCACATGTCAGTATTCCAGCATTTTTAATGGAGTTGATATGATAGGGTGGTAGTGTTTCAAATCCATCGACACGTAAGTTTTGATTGCAAATAAGAAATGAGAAAACCACTTTTTACGTTACTCTTTTCCCGACATAAAATCTAATTGAAAACTTTTTACTCCATAGTCAATAAAACCAGAGGAACTTCTTGTTTTCATACATAATTTACTCAATAATAAAACCCAGCAAAATTACTACATTTCCGCAATGCTACCATAATCTTAATAGAATGACCTTAATAGAATGGAAACAGTTTGTTATATAATAGTAGCTTCCAGGATATAACAATATGATAGTAAAAGGAAAGTCAGAGTTAAATAAGTGAGTTAATAAGTTACTGATCTTGCCGCTATTTACCTTTTGCATCACTGTCGCATTTGACTAGGTCACGAATGGAAAAGAGTCCTTTGGCTGGACGTGGTTGAGACACCGGCTTCTCATTTGAGATCATTTTGTCACTGGATTTACAGGTTAAGTCCATCATAATAATACTGATATTAGCTCAGTAATTAAATAGTGTTATTTCACTCATAAAACGTGATTTAAAAAAACTTTGCAATATATTTCACAGGGTGAATAGGGAAGTTTTTGTTGTACTGAATATGTAACCGGTTATGGTTTTATGTGTCGGGTCTTCAGATAAATTTTACATCACTACCGTTTTTTACTCGTTGAAAATCGAAACGTAAGATTTCACGAAACAGTTGCGAAACTGGAATTTTATGTTTCTTTTATTCCTGCCAATTTCAGACTGTCTTGTAAAAATTGGAATGTGATTTTTACTTGTATGGAATAACCACGTGAAACAAGTTCGATCCTCTTCGCTTTTTAGGTGATATTTATATGCAAATTTAATTTAAATTCGATCATGTTTCTCAACGATTGATGCTGAATGTTCATTAGTATTTATTTTGATAATTAACCGGTGTCATTCACTTAATTAAACACGGTAGCGGTAGACATTTTAATAACTTTTCCAAGAAATGAAAATACTCAAACAATATATTTAGTTTATTGTGTGCAAAAATATTGTTTCTGGTTACTAAAGTCGAACTTTTCACATGAATTTACGGCATTTCACATGTAACCTTGATTTGATTTACATTTACACTTTTTCAGGTTTTTCGGTTAGCAATGTCAAATCATTATTTTTATACACTGGCTTGTACACGAAATTCTTCTTGTTCTTGAACAATTTGGAGATGAAAATCCAATTAATAGTGTTCATTTATGCATGTTGTAGTTGCTTGTCCAACAAGTAGCATAAAAACTGTCGATACTGGAACTGAAACACAAGCTGGACAGTATTCACTTTTCGGGGCGAATAAATACAAACAAGGAAGAGCCCTTTTGAAGACACAAGCGCAGCAGAAATGATGATGAATTATTTTTTGAGATAGAAACTTGTTCTACAGCAGGGGTAAAAGGATGAAAAAGTTCCGGCTGTATATTAAAACACGCAATAAAACATGCTACTTTTATTGCCGTATATAAGAGCTATGGATTCGTATAATCAACAAAACTGAAACAGAGTTGTATGTGTGATGATGACTGTGTGAAGTCAGGCTTAGCATGAACCACGTTGCTCAAAGTGTGCAAGGCAACTGAAACAGTGGGGAAGGAGCCGCCGTGGAGTAAAAGGCTAATTCCTAACAAAAGCAAAGAAAATGAGCGTGTACACCTGCCAACATACAACAAACCATTATTATTACCAACTATTACTTCTACCACCACC
>JAHZMV010001283.1:0-28330 GCA_027743765.1 Coecobrya sp. COE2 | reverse complement strand
TTCTCACATCTTGGCAGAATATCAAAGATCCGTTAAAGTTACGTTTGATTTGGTCATGTGCTGTATACTTTGTGAAATCAGAGTTGGAAAAAGTGGAAACTCTGAAGAAGGCCAGCAATGCTTTGAAGTAACCAATCTACAACTTGCTTATATTATATATGTATTTAAATATATTATTATGCCAAATATCCTCAATTTATTTACATACTATTTACATTTTAATAATGTGCCTATTAGAGCATGGATTACCTCAAAATATGTGGTGGAATTGAGAAATCTACAAAGTAGTATCGACAAAGCAGGAGCTTGCCTTGAAAAAATTTTGGAACTGGAAGGACGTCTTGAAGATATGGACAAAAAGGCCAATAAATCTCCGGAGGACTTATCCAATACTGGAATCACGTATTGGAAGTCGGAAATGGAAGCTCTGAGAACATTTTATCGTGGTTGTTTGGATGATTGGTGCGAAAATGTTGTATTGAAGCCCATATCTGAATCCAAGTTGGAAGAAATGTGAGTTTTTGCCATTTATATTTTCATTTCATTGATATCCTGTGCCTTGACTCATGAAGTAAATTGATGGTTTATACTTTTTTCATAGATATTACACTATTACCAGGACATATGAAGAAGGGCGTTCATCGGATGGAAGTATTAGTGGTGCTCACAGTGAAGCTCTAGTCACAAATGTGTGTCAGTTTGTTGTTCAACGGGACCATATTGCGGAGGCAATCGCACACAATTTGACGTACTGCTTTATCGCTTTTAATACTGTTAACGATATTGGATTACACAAAGTGGTTGTGGTGAGATTAATTTAGCGGGACCATATTGCGGAGGCAATCGCACACAATTTGACGTACTGCTTTATCGCTTTTAATACTGTTAACGATATTGGATTACACAAAGTGGTTGTGGTGAGATTAATTTTTGTGTGGTTTATAGGGCTCAGTTGGAGAAAGTAAAAAATGATCAAAGGTTGGTGGAACACCTTAGCTCTATCGTAGAGAAACTTAATACGCTTACTGCTACAGTAATGGACCACAGATGTCAAGTACACTCAAGACTTCTTGGATTATCACCACAATCAAATGGATCAGCAACAAATAATGATACCCAGATTACAACAAATCCCAAACGTCCACTGAATCCAGTCGGAGCTGCCAATCCTAATTCTGTTTCTGGAGGTGGTCGAAACAAGAATGGTTCAAAATTAATGACTAGGTCAGCATATCCCAAACGTCCACTGAATCCAGTCGGAGCTGCCAATCCTAATTCTGTTTCTGGAGGTGGTCGAAACAAGAATGGTTCAAAATTAATGACTAGGTCAGCGTCTGTGACATCGGTGGCGAACCAAACTAATGGAACCGTGATGGCAAGGAGTCTCAACAGTCCGTTGAATCGTCCTTGTCCATCCCCTCCAATAGCTAAGCTAATGGAAGAATCAATGATAATAAAATCAGAGTAAGTTGATTGAAAAATATTTAATCTTCCCTGAAATATGTTGATTATTGGATATCAAAACTATATTTTCAACCCTTTGTAATGCAGGACCGAGGACACCCTAAAGACTCTTGGTCTAATAAGTTCCATTCTTCAGGAGAGTCCAGAGTTGGATTGGGAATTTTTGGATTCATGATTATTTTATTTTAGTGTTGTTTAGTAATACGTACGCAATGCAATGTTTAGATGTGCTTGATTCGCTATTTGATTTTAATCTTGCATTTCCCTATATTAAACGCGAATATGATATTTAATATTTTAGTCTCTAGTACGCCACGACTTCTCCCATAGATGTAGCGCATTTCAAGATCCTGCAATTTTCTTAAATGAAATTCGACTGACAAATTTATTACACATCCGAAAAAAGTTGTCTTAAAAATTAACGATTACGCTGTAATATGCTGATGATGCAGTAAGTTTAATAAAATTTTCAATTTCTT
The DNA here is from genome assembly GCA_027743765.1 of Coecobrya sp. COE2. Lineage (NCBI taxonomy): Eukaryota > Metazoa > Arthropoda > Collembola > Entomobryomorpha > Entomobryidae > Coecobrya > Coecobrya sp. COE2. The sequence continues at coordinate 26,387 of JAHZMV010001283.1, read as the reverse complement.
TACAATAATAATTATATATACATCTTAAGCAAGTTTAATAAGTCCATTTTATACATAAGTGAAAGTGCACAAGGCAGTTACATTTCTTTAAGCCGTCTTTAAGCTAAAAACTGATAATGCATGCATAAAAGTGAAATAATAATAAAACAAATGATGACAACCCCAATGCCTATCTCCTGTTCATTACGAGATTTAAGTATTCCATCTTTTTCATAGCTAGCATCTTGAGTTTGTTTTCAGGCAGCTCAAAAAACTCATATTTGAAGCAGTCAATACAGCGCTGCAAGTAAACTTTGGCCAAATTAACTGTCTCCGGGTTATTCCTGAGAATGTGATAATCATCATCCATTTCCGCTCCAGCCATTGCGAGAATGGCTGAGTGCATTTCATACGCGACCACTGCGCTATATACGCGAAGCGTTGTTGCTTGGCCAGGATCTAACTTCTTTATCACGCCAAGCAACTTGTTGCAAAGAGCAATTTTCTCCTCAAGGAGCTTTTTGTCATGAACCGAGGCAGTGTCATGTCCATACATTTGAATAAGTGAGTGTATGACAATACAGCATAAATAATAGTCGGGATGAACAAGTTCCTGCATTCTGGCAAGACATTCTTGGTAGCTCTCAATTGAAGGTTTAGTCTTCGCAACCAGTTCACACAATTTCATATCCACTTTTTTAACTTGCCAACCAGCACAGACTTTGCCACATCTTGTGCATTTCCACTGAAAATCATGCGAGCTGCTGCTGCTGCTATTATTATTATTACTTTTGGTAGAACCACCACCTCCTTTCTCCGCAGCTTTCACAGTCGCGACAGGCACAGATGGAGCTTTACATTCCTGTAATGGACAGAGAATAGTAGAAAAGTTGGAGCCCAGCTCATCTGCAGAATTACAGCGGGCACATTCGCACCAAAAGTATTTCTCCTTCTTTAGAAATTCTCTCCTCTTTTCCGTGTTCCACATGGCATTAGCGTACGCTACAGAAAGATGATCCCCGGTACAGATCTTTACTGCCGAGCGACAATAGAGCTCAAAAAGGTGGGTTGACGCTTTCCCCCCGCTTTTCCTTTGCCCAGTGCTCCCATTTTCTTTCTCCGCTGTTTCAGTTGGTAATGTTGAGGATGATGAAGCGGACGGAGGAGGAGGGGGAGCACTCGGGGCTAGATAATACTTGACTGAGGGTATGCAACTGTGCTCTAAGAGTGAAAATGTGGGATAAATTCCCGTCACTTCCACATTCTGGGAAATGTTGATATGCAGTGCGTTGATTTCTATGATGCCAACAAGTTTATGTACATCCGGCTTATACACTTGGTTCATATTCATAGTTGGATGATTAATCTCAGCCAAGGTCTTTTTGATTAATGCGAAGATACGAGAAGATTTCTCTAAGCTTGTGACATCGTTCTTCCTTGCCTCCTCGTCTGACTGGAGAGACATGAGCTCATTCCAATGACCCTCATTTACATGCTTCAGGAGAAGGCAACGGAAGTAAAGAAGATTACGCAATAGGGTCTCTCTAATCCCATCGCTGATGCTGCTGGCAATAATATTCGTATTGCCAGAAGCAGGAACAGCACAACTCGTGTTGTTACAAGTGGTGCCAAGGGACATGGAGTCTTGATTACTGCTGTTGCTTTCACAAGGAGAAACAGCAGAAGGCGATGATGATGACGCTATTGTTGTTGTAGGGGAGAAAGTTTTCTTTCCCGTTGTTTTTCCTTGTTCTCCAGCAGCAGCAGGTTTTTCTGATGATGGTGTGAATGCTGTTGTTGTTGCTGCAAATGTCGTGGAAGGCGAGAGTGTTGGATTTTGGTGCAGTTGTTCTTGCTGGTAGATAACAGCTTCGCGAAGGAGTCTGCACTCCAGTTGTTTATGGAAATAGTGGGATGAGCACGCTGGAGAGCAAATAGGTAAGCGACAGCTTAAGCAAACGTTCTTCTCAGGCACGGGATCGTTGTTGCTGACGATGGGAGAACCAAAGGAATTTTCATCATTATCTTTTTCTTTCTCTTCGTCATCATCATCATTCTCATTATTCTCGGATTGCACACATCTTCCTTGTTTTCCACAACCCACTATTTTCTCTAATGCGTCTCGTTTTATTTGAGCTTTCCTGTCGTCAACTCCTTGTCTCCTCTCTCCGTACCGCTTCACTAACGGAATTTCCTTGTAGCATCCGACACATATCTTATTTCCAGTGTATTCCAAAGTGTCCACTTTATACGAGAGAACAAGAGGTTTATCTTTGAAAAGAATGTGATCTGGTTTGATGTCTTCTGTTGCCACCAAATGTCGACCTAGCTGCTCATTCTCTTCCATCTAAAAAATCAAAGGACAAAGTGGAATGAATGAAAAAAAATCCTCCTTCCTGCAAATAATATATATATACCTATAATATTATATTACGACGAAGGTTGGAAATGTATTTAGAGACTGGGAACAAGAAAGAAAATGCAAGTTGTGAGAAATCTTAACAGCATTAGTGACTGAAAGGCCAGAAAAAAGGAATTTTAGGGTCGCTGGCTTTATATTTGGATGTATACTGCTGGCCTTTGCTGTTGAGTAGAATTACATGCCCTTTTACTGGCCGTACGTTTACTTTCCCGTCGCTCTTATTACCGCCTACTACTTACTTTTCCCCGTTAGCACCATTTACTTTTCCAGTTTTAGTGCTCTAAATATACATTACTTTATTCGATGGCAAAAATGCCTATACGTACCACCTATCTGAGAAAGTACGGTTTCTACGTTTTACTCACAATCACACAAATCTAAGCCACATTGCTTTCTCGTGGTGGTAAAGATGATGATGGCAGTGGCTGTGTGTGCAACATTTCTATACTCGTACAAATTCTCTCTCTCTCCTTCATTCTTTCAAGACTTTTCCTCTTTTGCCAACAATATATACCAAACTAGATATTGCTTTCCAGCGTATAAAAATCTGATTTTATGCCACATAAAATAAATGGAGAAAACGGCAACANGGTTTCTACGTTTTACTCACAATCACACAAATCTAAGCCACATTGCTTTCTCGTGGTGGTAAAGATGATGATGGCAGTGGCTGTGTGTGCAACATTTCTATACTCGTACAAATTCTCTCTCTCTCCTTCATTCTTTCAAGACTTTTCCTCTTTTGCCAACAATATATACCAAACTAGATATTGCTTTCCAGCGTATAAAAATCTGATTTTATGCCACATAAAATAAATGGAGAAAACGGCAACATTTCTTCCTTTCCCGAAGATACCGTCTTTAACAATGTAGCATCATCGTCATCATGCATTTCCCCCCACTCGAAGGAACGCTCAGGAGAAAGTGCAAAGTCAAATTGAAGGAAGCTAAACGATTTGCCCGGCACATATTATGCTGCTTCCTGATGATGACGATGATCATGATGAGGAGGAAGCTTGTGTGATGATGTTAATTGATGATACGTGCCTAAAACTTTGAAATAGGCGGATGAAAATAACTATGCAAGCTATCACAGCATACACACACACACACGTGTATAGGATTATTTTCACTTCTGCAAAAGTAACATAAACCTATGCGGATGTTTGGGTGTTTGAATACAAGCATTTTTTATTCAAGATGATAATGTATTCACACATCTTCCTCAAATATCTAATATCTACATTGTGCACACGGGAATCTGGTCTATTGATGCGGTGTGTGATGATATGATAGTCGACTAGAGAAGTGGTAATGTGTCTTTTACAAACATACGTATCAACATATTTATTAGTAGATGATAGCATAATATAGGTATATCTTATAGACAGATCCGTAGGATAGGAATGTATGAGATCTCAAAATTTTGTGGCTGCTGCGGCATTTCCACTACTGCGAAAAGAATGTGCACATTTTGTTACCAGAACGGAATGCACTGCTGCGTGCTGGTTGAGAAACTTGGGATTATAATATAAAGTTGTGAAAATACACACTGACACTTTTAGGAAATGTACAGAAGATGCCTACATGTTCGATGGAAATATGAATAATCGATAGAAACATTATCATAAAAATTCTCACTCTTTTTTACACTCTCTTCGCATCACATTTTCACATATTTTCTCCTCTTTTGCCTATCCACGCCTCTTACTTTTTCCTACTTTCTTCCTTCCACGCTACACAGCTACAACTTGTATGAATGAATGTTATGACGGGCATGAGAATCATCGTTTCCTTTTAGAGAATAATATGGGCAAGACAACAGGAGCAACCCACCCAGCAGTCAGTGTATATAGTATCTATTTTACTGCAATTGGTCTTCTTCCCTTATAGCACAACGGCACACTTCATTTCGCAAATATTGCTTTCCTTCTTGCAACAACTGCTTTGTGTACTCCTTGCCGTTTACTTTCACGCTGTAAAAACTACAAAACACTTACTTGTCATCCTTATCAGACGATATACATTCGAGACCAGGAAAAGGGACAACAACAGCGTTAAACAAAGTATCAAATATCAGATCCAGTATAATATGGCATCAGCAGCGGCAGTAGTTGCAATGGTAGAAGTAGAAGCATTATTATTATTAAAGTAAACTAACCGTATTACAGTTACTGCCTCAAAGAATGGCAAATGGGACAAGGAGTACGATACAAACTTACAAACTCTACCGCTAGTACCACCGAAAAACAGTGTCTCTGCTTATGATGTTGAATGAAAGAAGGAGAAAAAAAACAAAAACTATCTTGAAATATTACTACACTAAGCTAACTAAACATCGTTACATATCATCATCATCCCCTCATGTTCACTTCCCATTTTTTTGGCAGTGGCTTAAATTCGTAAACGAAGAGAAAAAATCAAGTACGTAGTAGCGCTGTATGTATCATAATAATAATGTGTGCACATAATAATAATAACAATAGCACACATACAGTAGTTATATTATACCGATAGTTATCCTGTCCAAAGAAATGAAAATGGTTATAGGCAGAGAGAAGGGATGGATGGAAAAAGAACTTGTGGCTGAAACGATGAGAAGGATGATACTCTTTCAATATGTGAGTTGTATTACAACTATTATTATTATTACTTCTCCCAATCTTTCGCCTCTTTGGCTCTTCCTTTGTCTCTTTTTAGAGTACTGGACTTGTGATAACGTAAAAAATGAGTTGAAGCAACATGACGGTTTGTTTTTGCACCCTTTCTCTAAAGCGTAACCCGTCTGTATGCCATTATTTCATTATTATATTTTCCCATGATATTGAGAGAAAGGAGGGACTCCAAAGTGAAAAGTGTATTAGGACAACATGTATATAGTGGCTCGGATTTAACTACTACACTTTTCTCTCTCTCTCTCTCATTCAGCTCATCCTCCTTCTGTTTTATTTAACTTTTTTATCCTCTCCGTTTATTCCCTTTTTTATGTTATAGAGCATAGGCAATAAGTGGATGGAGCAGAGGGAAAAATCTTTAATAATAAACTCCTCGACTGAGAAATATTCCCAGTGTCTTTTCGGTCGTCTCGTTATTACTTCTTGTTACTTCCTTATTACATTTTTCCTTCTGTGTGTACTTTGCGCATTATTCAGCAGGAACACAGGATGATAGGGTAAAAGTAATATAGTAGAAATACATAAACGCTGCTTCTCATAAACTTTTTTTCTCTCTAGCACGTATGTGTGCATGTAAAAACATTTAAATAAGTAATGGTATATATATAAAAGAGAAAATAGAGAGGAGGGAGTGTGTAAGCACACAGGAGGAGAAATCAGAAAAAAAGTTAGCTAGCTTATATTTTATCGTCCCGTTTCACAATTTACTACATTATTGCATATTATATGCATATATGTAATGTAATAGGTTCTCTCTCTCTTCTGCAAACGTTGTTGTACATACTTACCCGATACTTCTTTTTGGTACAAGTTTCTTTATGATGTGGCCAATCTTGTTTCTGGTGTTCTTTGTTGCAATAAAATACATTCTTACACCAACTACATCGGGACTCTGAAAATTTTGGACAAACTTGGCATTTTCCTTTGTTGATGTTAGCCATGTTTGGTGTTGGCTCTGTAGCAAGCTGCTCGGAAAATGTCTAATAATATAAATATACACAACTAACAAGTAATAACAGCAAGGTTCTCGTTGAAAAGTAAAGTAACAGCTATTTTGGCGATAGCAGAAGAAGGTACCACGCCACCACCACCACCACTCTCTGGACACAAGTAGTTCGTCGGGGCATACGCAGAAATACCGAAAACGTTGATTTGATGCTAAAAAATCTGTCTGTATGTTTTTACTTCCCTTATGCTTCTCCGTCTTCCGTTTGCTTTCTCCCCTTTCCACTTTTTATGTCTCGCCAACTTGATAATATTATGTTATGATTTCACACTTTAACTTTTGCTTGGCTCTCTCTGCTCTCATCATGCATCATGGCGTGTGTGAATTTGGAAGAGGGAAAATTTGGTGAAGAAAAGATGATGATGATGTTGAAATATAAATATGCCGAAAATATGCAGTCAGTGTTGTAACTTTATTATTTTCTTGTTGTTACTGTTGTTGTTGTTGTTAAAGATGTGGCGGTGAGTGTGTTGTACCAAACATAAAGCAATTTTCTATAAAAGTCCGTTCCGAACTAAGGCACAGAGCCTGTGTATTAACTATTACGAGGAAGGAACTGTACTGTGGTGGTTGGTTGTAGTGAAAAGAGAGGTATTCACGTATTATCTTAAATGCGACTATGAAAATTATATATAGTTCATAAACTTTTTGGTTTAGGCTTGTTATTATACATGCATTATGCAGTAGTAAAAGGTACCACCACACTACTGCTTCTTGGCTCGTTTCTTTTTTTTCTCTGGAATTACACTCTAAAATATATGTACATCACATACATATATGAAGCTTTGCTCAGCCACCGGAGAAAGGAACTTATCTCTGAATTGTAATACACATCACGCCTGTCCAACAAAAACGGCAAAACCAGATTCGAAACGAAGATTTCTTCTGCCGCCGCTACTTACTTGTTCATCCTCTTGTCTGACTAAAATTTCGTTAGTTATGCAACGTGTACTTTCTCCTTCGTTTGTAAATGTACGTGTTTGTGATGTGTGATGATATCAGACGAAGAGAGAGAAAGAAAAGGGGATGGTGTGGTGGTGGTGGCTGGTTGGATGCCTCTTGGTTAACAGTTAGTGCTTGTGGCAGGCACCAGAAACGAAAAATGGAGAAAGTAGTGTGGAACGTACGTAAATACAGATATAGTTATTCGCACAGCTAATATTACTGCCGTTGCTGGTGCTGCTGCTGCTTTATCTGCTCCAGCTACTTGACATTCAACCAACAACTAAAAAATTTTCCAACAAAGGTCCTCCTCTCTCCTCCCGTTCTTTTTTTTCTTCGTCTTCTAATAAACTGATATATATTTATACAGGAAAAGTTTAACTCGCAGTCGCTGGAGATGATTTCTTCATTTATTATTTTTTATCTGCTGGACTCACTTTCTCTCTCTCTCTCTCGCTGGCAGAACTTTACAAATTACTTGAGAAAGCTTCACTTCATTCACTTCACTTTCCCCGTTGGTGCCTTTTCTTCCTTTCCTTCCTCTTCTTTCATGTACACATTAAAAGAGTGAAACAAGTTTATAATAAGAATGTATAGGAGTTAGTAGCTTCAACTATCAGGCATACCACCGCCACCCCACACACCAGTAAAAAAGACATGACAAAAAACGGACATCTAACTTTACTAGCAGAAGAACAAATGGGTTTTACACCCTATGCTGATAGGAGATGTAACAGCAGAAAGCAGAAGAAGGCACTTAAGAAAAGAGAAAATATTATTCCTAGTTGCTGTGTTGTATTATCATTCACTATCACTGTCTTATTCATATCAGAATTAGGAACATCAGCAAAAAAACAATGAGAAAATTTTCAGTATTTCTATCTTTTTTCGCTCTCTCTTTTGCGAAAATGAATTTATACACAGTCCATGCATATATTCATGATAATAATAATAGTGAGACACTGAATATGGGCTCATTCATTTCATTTTCTCCTTTGCTGATACGTACACAACCATTTTGTTATGCATGTGTAATGTGAAATATAATGTCTGCGTAACTCTCCCCCACTCTCTTTATTCTGTCTTCTTGCTCAACAACGCTGATGCTGCCTGCTTTCTCCTCGTTCCCTTCCTCTCTTTACATCTCTCTTCTCCAAAAAAGTACGTGATAGTCAAAAACTAAGATATTGTTCAGCTCTCCGCATGAGGTCCAGCAGTCTTCTTTCACTCACAAATCACAAAGAAGAAAAGAAATAAAACGATCTTCATTCCTTGCATTTCATTCATACCGAGAAACCATATAACACGACAAAAATATAGTCACAATGGGCTCCTTTTTATACTCCTTTTCATCTATCTCTAATAATATTTTATATGTGCATTTGTATATTTAGGTAATATGGGCACGTTTCGTTTTCACTTCTCTTGAGTGATAAGTCCCCTCTTCCCTAACGTAAGTACTGCGCTCACCAGTTCCTCTTTTTCCTCCTTTTTACCCTGGCAAAAACAGGCCAGCCGGCTTCTTCTCTCCTCTCTTCCCTTTTACATTCGTTTCAACTGATGGTTTTGATAAATACTTTTTTCGTCTTCTTCTTTGTTGTGAGCTTATAGGAGTGGAGCCGCGCCACCACACCAGTGGGAATTCCCCTAAGGCTTCATTTTGTCTCGCTAATTACTCCCGGTCTTTCAGTTTTCTCCTGTGGATATTATGGACTCTGGAAACATAATAATAATATCACTTATTTTTTGTATAATAATAACTAACGTAGGCACATACCTAATTGTTAGTCTTAACCCAACCGTATTTAATGTACGCCAGTCTGCCAGCACTTGAATGTATGCCTCTATGTTATACCTATATGCACCACTTATATAGGTAAGCTCATTCTACAAGGGAAACCGTATTCCATGTCATGAGCCAAAACTTTTGAACTTTTTTTAGGAACTATTAGTTAAGTAAATTGAACAAAAAAAACTTGGCTTCCTTTCCCTTTATATATATTCATTTCTTGTTTTGATCATGATGATATAAATGATTTCCTTCTTGTCTTGTAGGAAAAAAAGTTTCTAAAGGTGTAAGACAGATTATATATCGTTCTAGTTTACTTTACCTCTCTGCAGTTAGCTAACCCCAAAGGATAAAAATATGTACTACTAAGAATGATTTCGTACGTTTTAACGTGTGCGTGAGTTGGAAGAAGTTGGAGTATCCAGTCTGTCGGGATGGTTGTTGTAAAATATGTATGAAAATTACAAAGGATGGCAGGAGTAATGATTTAAGTTAGTTACTGCAAGAGTCCATTCTAGCGTAACCACCAAAGAACCTCCTCTTTTGTCTAATCCCAAATTATGTTCAATGTTATAGAACAAAAATCAATTGCAGGAAATTGCCCACGAACGACAGGATTCCATGAAGAATGTTGAAAGGTAAAAATACTGGAGACAAAAATGGGAAGTAAAACTGACAATTTATACAGTATCTGCCAGTCGATTGTCCTCCTATATATTTTCTGTTTTGAAATCTATAATAGCAAGAAGATGTACAAACTTCAGGTTCATATACTTACTAATAATGCACTATAGTACATAGACTATTACTTGTGATCATATCGGCCAACACAATCCGGATCAGATGAAGGAAACTTTGCAAAGCTTTGGTTGTTCTGAAGTTGCTGTAGCGTAGTAGGAGTGTTGTACGTGTACAACATGTAACCAACAAGTATTTTCAATTTCCTTTCTCCGCTCTTCAGCAGGATGTACATAAGTAGGAGGTTGTATCATCATCTCTCTACAGACGAGTTAACTTATTAGGATGGTTTCCATAAAAATCAAAATCATCCCAAATCGGATCGTTCATTCTTTCAAAAGAGAATTTTGGAATGTGTATGTGCTTCCGTTCACGTTTTAGTAGTATACCAGCCAGATGCAGTCATATTTTTAGATGTGTTGCTTCCAACACCGTAAAGTATGTGATGATATGAGGTTAGGAAAAAGACATGTTCATGTTCCACAAGACAATGTTCATAAGGTTAAAAGTTAGTCCTCAAGAATATTACTACCATCATCATCTTTCATCTAGGCAATCATCATCATGCGAGTTCATAGCAGGCAGAAATGGATTTTGACTGGCTGTGTGAAAAAAAACTTTCGCTGGTGCTTCGCCTTTTAACAAGCTTCAAGCTGCTGCATATGTGAATACATACAGATCTGCTGCATGTGATATTTTTTTCTTTTTCCATCCGTCGTACGATTGCCGAAGCAAGCAAGTACTTGTCATTAATTGACATCTGTGCAATATATGGATTAACAGTCTTTCACTTATTTTCTGCTTTTTCGTAGTTTACAACAAGTAAGTGCTAACATTGAAATATTAAAGAATTCTGTGAAAGAATAGAGGTTCAATGCGCCACTGGAAGTGTTTCCGCCTAACACAGTTAAAACGTGAGTTGTAGAGATGCTCCTTTCTGCTTCTGCTGTACAGTTTATTCACGTAGTTTAGGTATATGTGTTATTAGTATGTGTTTCGTGTTGTACTGAGTAGCTCCATATAATATGAGAATCTCATCCATGTCACGTACGGACGTGACTGTTACAGGAATTGTCTTAAAAATAGGTTGAAAAATCGGCTGGCTCTGTTCTGGCTCTTCTTTTCACTCCAATATCCGCTTTTTCCTTGTAAACGGGCATGAGGGCCATGCAGTGTGGGGGCTCAAACCCAAGTTAGGTATGTATACGTTGCTTCTGTTGTTGTTAAAAATGCCTTGTGTATTACCCGCTACCTCCTACATACAATATATTGATGCTGTGCTGGCAAAACGGAATATGTGTAAAAGACAAATGAACGTATATAGCAGACCATCTTTGCATGGGTTCTGTCCTATCACTTTTACCAGCATGAGAAAATGCAACAGCACATTTAAAGCAAAAGCAAAGTAAGCCGCTGCCACTACTTCTACTAAAAATATCTTATAGTTAAGTCGACGGATTTCATTAAGACTGGTTGCTGATTCCACTAAGATCAAGCAACCCTCCTCAGCTATAAGTAAACGTGCCGTTGGTGGTGTACCTGGACTGGGTAGTGCATTATAGATAATATACACAACAGCTTCTTATTACATAACCAAGTTTCATAACAGCGAACAGCATGCAGCAAAACTAGTAGGAAGGAAATAAGATGAGATGACGAAAAGAAAAAAAAGAAGCAATTTCGTCAGTTGTTATATACAGCTTTTGAATATTGGAATGGGAAACGATCATTTGCTTAAGTCAAATTGAGTATGCGTTTAACGTATGTATTTTCTCTATTGCATTTTGAGTATCACACCAAGTAATCTGGCATTTCCTCTACTTCCTTTAAGTGATGATGATAGCAGTGGAACGGTGTAGTGTGCTACTACTTCTACCGCTGCGGTGGAAAATGCCAATAAGTAGCAGTATTCTGTTAGCAAGTACGTAAATATGAGAATGCACAAGACAAAATCGTTTTTCTGTTCCTCACCACCGTACCCCTCCTCTCCTGCCTGCGTCTCTGTATGGATGCGAAGTGACACAAAGCTATTATTATTCCGTGCTTTACCATTTAGCCAAAGCACACCGAATTGAATTCATTCACAAGAGCCCTGTTTTTTTCCTTACGCGCTGTTGTGCAAAGAGGAAAGTGCAGGAGCATCGCTGTACCACTGTGTATAGTAGTAGTAGCTGTTCTACTTTGCTGTATTTTCGCTTGATAAATTTTAGGATTACTGAGGAACACGGAAACTGGGATTTTCTAAGGATGCATTCTATTCAAGTCGTATAGTAGTCATGAATGAACACTTCACCGCGATGGCGGCGATTGTTCCTTCCAGAACTCTGTAGTGGTAGGATTTCTATTTCTATACGAATTTAGTTGGTTTATAGTTGGCACATTCAGCCAACTACCTACAACTACAAAACCTAACGCGTCTTCAGCTTCTTGTGGAATGTGTAAGCAATCAAAAACACGAACATATAAAAACGGCACGTTTAAAAAACATATATATCTATGACTGGTATGGACTAAGGCACAAAAGCACCCTACCACTCGACGACGACTCTGTTTATGAATATATTCGAATTGGCTTCCGTTATGGTGGAAAGTGGAAAATTAGGTATGTATACACCAGCGTATATATAAGTTCACATGTTCACAGGAGTAGTCTGAAATGAAGTAATAGGAATGGTAATAATGTAGAAATGAGAATTGTGTGCGTCTAAAGGAATGAATAAAACTGACTGAGTTGAGTGAGATGGCATTACAATTTAGATTTTGGAATCCACATTAGCTCTACCGACTGGGCTGAGGAATGAATGTATCTCTGTTCATTGTATTAGTTTATCCCTTTACGTAATCGATCCAGCCCCTTTATCAAGAAGAGAAACCCCAGAATAAATAGAGAGTAGAATGCCAGGGCGGTACTATTTAGAAATTAGGTATTATTGACTTCCTCTGTGTAAACTGCATCTTGTGAATTTTTTCTTTCCTTTCAAAGCCTTTGTAGTAGTATCTATACATGACTTCGGTGCAAGCAAGGCAATACAAAATTTGTCTGGAACATTATTAAACTAATTGGAATGTTCCGTTTGAACGTTTGTTTGTAATTAATTAGGATGATAGGTTCGTGCCACATTGTTTCCTACAAATGGATATTTTACATGCAGTTGAGCACGACTGTCTACGACTGTTGTTAAATATTATTGGTAGATGAAGGTAGCATCATGAATCGTATGTAAATGTATACCTGCAAACTGATCGCGAATCTTGATCTTCCTGGAGTAAGCAAATGGAGAGAAACTTAATTAAACATAGAAGCGTACCAGTTGCGGTTTCCGACATTTACATACATACTGGCAACTATCATAGGAGGATACATACTGGAAATCCTGTTGTTGGGGACGGGATATATGATCCACTCTTATAAAAAACAAGACAAATTTTTTCAAGTAAAATATAGTATGCACTGGTAAAAGGAATCAAAACTTATGCACGATTACATACAACCAGGAACAGATTCTATAACATAAAACAATACTTTATACTTTTTAGCTCAAAGCATCATCAAAAACTCATGTTCCAAGGAAGTATGTTATAAAACGTGTATGCTTTTTAGTACATGATTGAAGGCAAATAGAAAAGTTTAAAAAATGAACGTTGAGCTAATATAAACAGATTCAATCATTAATAAATACTTAAAGCAGGTTTATGGTTTCAGTTGTTTATTCATATATTCATTGCACATGGATGCGGAAGTATAATATAAGCTTGAAAATATTAAAGTAAAAAAAAACTGTTCATTATCGCAACAGAAGAATCGTCTTTTCCTTTTACTTGACTTCTTCTCGCAAAACATGGTTACCCTTCAAGTAGCACTTTCACTTTCACATTTGATACATAGGCCTTTCTTTGAGCAGCACCGATAAGGATTCCTATTTAACCGACTCTGAAATGAAAAAGAAAAATCAAAATGTGGAATGGAGGATTTTGTATATAAAACTGACGTATTTATCCGTTAACATGTCCCTTTTTAACTTATTGTGACAATGTATTGCAATGGAGGTCATTGCATAACGTATAAATTTTTATTGTAAACTCATATTTGTGACAACTGCATTAGCTTGGTCCAGGAGAAGGAGGAATATCATGCCACTTATTTTCTAGTGTAAAAATCAAGTATGGCTTTCGTTCTTATGAGGACGTGCATATGCCAGTGAAACTGTAAGTTATCATTGGAATAGTACAAAAAGAAGTTTGCTACCACCATAACCATACATTTAGCAGCACCGCAAAACTATTTGTACATTATTTTAAGTCAGTTGAAATAGTTTTCAGCGGGGAAGAATCTTCTAAATGTTATCCCTTTTGGCAGGCAATTCTTATCGGGCGAAAGTAGCAATAATAGTCGTACCTTGTAGAAATAGTGGTTTTGGTGGCAGTGCTGCAATACAAACTCCTCCACCATTACAAATGCTTTATGCGCGATATGCTTGTGGAACCTAGAAATGGCAATAGGCACGTAGAAAGTAGCTTAAGACGCGTTAGGATAGTGGTGTAGGGTACTATTTAAGTAAAGCATTGTAACGCAACATCAAAGTAATGCAACATATGTATCTGTAGAACACGTTCTCTCATCACTTTCTCTCAATTCATTCCCTATTTTATAATCTATTGCTTTCTTTTTCATTCTTTTCCTCCCTCTCCGTTATTTTTACCTCTGGGCAATCAGAAGACCAAGAAAGGATCTCCCCGCCGCTGCTCCGTCTTGTAAAAGGATAATGGCAGCCACAATGGTAGTCTTCTCTTGTAACCGATAATACTGAAATGAAAGAATACAATCATGATAGGAATGTGAATTTTATAGGAATATATCCAGAGAGACTGTTAGAAGGACGTTTTATAAGGAACACACATAGTGTGTCGCAACACATGACATATATAAAAGAAGAAGACAGAATGGGGGACATTAATGTCAAAATGTGGGAGCATTTGCTCTGTTGAAAACGAGAGATTTATGAATGATATTCAGAATAAAAGGAGAAAAGGCAGAGCACGAACGAATGAGTAGTTGGTTTTCACTACTGAATGATGTTACTCTCAAGACTCACTCCAAAAAGGATGATTTCAGTGGTGTACGACCACCACGATGAGAATGGAAGTGAATGTGGCCAAGTTAAGCTTTCTTCACCTCCTATCATCAGCAATGTAAGAAAAGAGAGGAAGACACGAAGAAAGAGAAGAGAAATTTTTAAGTAAGATGCAACCGGGGTTTCAACCTTTCACCATCATATCACTAGCAGCACACTACCAGTCACCACCGCCATCAGCCACCATGTAGCAAAATCCAAACATTGAACATTAAGTACGAACAATCTACCACCACCACTACTGCTGCCAACATCCTATCTCCTCACTTTCTTAAATACTTTGTGTTTTACTATTTTATACAGTGAAGCGCAATGAAGAAATGATGAAGCTCTATATATGGATGTTGTATGTAGGGAAACTGGTAGGTATTTGTAATTGTACGACATACAATTTCTAGGAAAACGAAAACATCATGATCCGCAAGATTTTAAACAATTCCGGGCTATATTTTAAAATATATTGCCAAACGTCAAGCATTATGCTCCACTAGCAGCAGCGATACGTAAGTGCAAGATAAAAATGTTCCCATTTTCAATTTTATTAGTATGTTTAGAATTTAGCTGAGTAGCGCCAGAAAACATAATATTTTTATTCGAGGATAGACATAATAAAATACCTCGTTTCTTGCGCTCTTATTATAGTGGAGTAAAAACCTTCCGGTTCCAGAGATACACGCACACACACAAGCATGCTCACAATGAAACGATACAAGACATTAAATATTTCATGATACACACGCATATTATTCATATTATTTCGTTTCCACATTTCTATTACAGACGTTGTGTGGAATTCAACGCTGCTGCTGATGCATATATTACTCCATAATATTTTGTTCGAAATGCACATAGTTCGCAATCCAATCTACTGGCAAGTCTACAAATATGACAAAGTGATGAAAGAACACAGGGAGAAAAAATGCGATATGGTGCGGGCATACACAGAGACACACGAAAACCACCATTTTTCCTCCAATTTTTGTATGAGATGTGACGGACGACGAGGATATTATGATATGGAGATAGCTGTAAGGTATACTTTATGTGAAGTCACGGAATGAAAAAGGATGAAAGAGAGAAACGGAAATACGGTTTTATGGTTACAGAAAGGGAAAAAGATAATATTATGAGACTTGTTCATCTGGGGAAGTGCATATGGAAAGTGGCAGTTGCGGTGGTGGTGGTGAAACACTATACATTTCGATACTGTCCTGGTGGTTGACTAGCGGAGATGGTTTTTTCACCAGGAGATAGAAAGTGTTATAAGAGGCTTTCTCATTTTTTCTTTCCCTTGGCGTATTCTAATTCAAGAAGCCCCTAACACAATGCATGTATTATTACTATATTGAGATTGAGTTGTATATGCGAAGGTATAAAAAATACCCATCCAGAGAAATGGTCAATATAAGCTTTTTGGGGGAAACTGCACACAAACGAGAGGTGGAGAGAAAAGAAGCAATTGACAATGTTGTACAATAGATGTGTGTGTATATGTGTCTATGCCTGCCTGCGTGAACATTAAAATGTGGAAGGAAGGATGAAAGGTGGACGTCCAGGTTATATACTACTTCCCTTATATTAGTAGGAAAGGAAGTTGAATGCAAGCAACTAGAAAAAAGTTTTTAGGTGATGGTGGTGGGTGGCTTGACCGTACTAGTATAGGATGCTGCTGCTGCTGCGAGAGTGGTGACTTGTGCTCCTCCGAACTGAACAGATAGCGTATTATTACACGTCCTTATCTAGCACATCTATCGCTTTTGCAATGCGAATTCAAATGTTTTGTGTTAGAATAAATTTGAAATACAATTTCGTTATCGCTGGTAACGGTATGCATTCCCAATTTTGCAGACAATATTGTATGACATATTATTTCATTTATAGCATGTAGAATTTTATACGTTCCTGTTCTCTGTTTTTGGTACTCTTACCTCCTAAGAGAGCTCCTTGAACGTCTTGCAAGTGAGAAAAGCACTTTTCATTTTTCAGGTAGCATTTATGCTGAACGATAGAAATACCAAAGCAGGTTTCCGTAAGATAGCACAATCTCATGCAGTCTACACCCTGAACATCAGTCATCCAATCGTCGGAAATGGGATTTGACCAGGGCTCAGCACTAAATTCCTCACCGGGGCAGTCCCTATTCGCATCTGATTGACTTGCATACGTGTGGACTTGAACTGAATAGAAAATTTTCAGATGTCAAGCATTAATACTACTGCAGAACTGGGATACTTATGTGTAAGTGCCTAATACTCAATTTCGATTGCTATCTGAATTCCTATACCAATCATCGTAAAAGCTAAAATATTGTACAAAGGCTACTACCGGACAGCAACGGTTTATGACTAATTTTAATCTTGCATCTCGAATTCTTATGTATGGGATAGTCAAATTTATACAAATTCAATTCATGAACTTACACGCACATACATTTGCAGCATGAGTTTTATTGCAGTAAAGGTGCCGCTCCTGGAATTCATAACAGTCTTTATTCGCCAAGCAAGACGTTCCCACTTTTGACTGAATGCACTACGAATCAAAAATGATAAAAAGTGTGCGTGAATCTCGTAATTTGTTTATGATTTTTTTATATCTATGGAAGTTTATAGTACGAATAATGTGATGGCATTAATTTACTGTTGATGATGCCGCTGCTGTAACTGCAAACATTGTCAAAAGAATAATTCCAGCAAAAAATAAAACCTTTTCAACTCCAGACTTATTGTGGCGTTCTACCAAATGAGATGATGTTCCTGCGAATATTGACGTAAAACTATTCATCCCTGTTTGTGCGAGTTTGAGCACATTTCAACCAACTGAAAGTCTTGATCCGAACTTCCCAACTTGATTTTTCGTCGGTCGATTGCATTTTACATAATCAGAGAAAACTTTATTACGGTATTTCAACCAACTGAAAGTCTTGATCCGAACTTCCCAACTTGATTTTTCGTCGGTCGATTGCATTTTACATAATCAGAGAAAACTTTATTACGCCATACATTAGTTTTCTTCCATATTATTATTGGCCCATGCATAAATTAGGTTTCCCTAGGCAGTCACTTTCTTCTTGTGTGATTATCTTCGTGTTGCGACTACGACTTTTTGGGTTTCTTATTCAAATTTCAATAATAATTATGACTAATGATTCTGAAATTAGAATTTTAAAAATTGCGTTAAACTGAAAGCACGCAAATGTTCAAAGACGAATATAATGGCACAAAAGAATATAAAAATAGTAGTACTGTGGCGCACATTTAAATGAAACAATAGACAACGTTGTACAAAATTTCAGTTGGAGTAAAATGCGTCATGTCATGTTTGATCGCAGTACACGCATATGTTGTTGCTGTAAGTATTGCTGGTTAAAAGAAAGCAGAAGAGACTGATAAGACAGTGTATATAGTTTTTATATTCCAAGGAGTAAGTGCCATTCATCACATTCGAGGGGCAGGATATGCCGAATCTTGGTAGAGTGCTTTCATGCCAAAAATATTATCATTTTAATTCTGCTCCCTCAGGAGCTGTAAACTGTTTATGAAAAGAAATTTCTCTCGTAAGTACAACTGAATTAGTTATAGTGTCTCGGCTGGAACAAGAGCAGGCTTTTGTAACAACATAATTTGATGAGTAGGTAGGTACATAATGCCATTCGAACGTATCAACAACTCAAAAGATTCATAATGATTCCCTAATTTAGACCTGAGAGCTGTGTAATGTACTTTCTCTTTTATGTTTACGTTCTTGCATTTTTAAACGGATGTACATGCATATTTAGACAGACACTTCACGTTCTATCATATTACGACGCCAACATCATCAGCAGCACATACGCCATAGAGCTTTGATGTTTCATCATTTTCATGGTATTGCGAGACGTGAAGAGAAGAAATTAGAGAGAGGCACTCATTTTGATTCTTTTTGGAAGACGTTCTTGGTCCGTTCGCTTCATTTCCCCTTTTTAAAAACTCATATTATTTTGGTTCATACTTTCTCCTCTCCCTCTCGTCACGACGAAACGAGATTTTATAAAAGAAAAATAAAGTTTGTCAAAACGAATCTCGGCTTTCCTTATGTGGATTATGTCATTTTACTACTACGGACAGCCTCGTAAATCCTAAAAAGGGTTTACATTTTTTTTTGGAGGAATTCCAGCATTTATATTATATCATGTGCAGCAGCACAACTTGCTCTGGCCTGAGAGACTAAAAAAGTTTTTCACATCCTTGGCTTCTGTTGCTGAGGCGAAATTGTGTGAATTACAAGTTGTCTGGGAAACCTGATATTTTGAGAAGAGGTGACAAATAATACATATAGTATCCCAAAAAATGAGGGTCAGGAAACATGTTTCCATATGACACCCACTCATATGTCTCTCTGAATTCTATATACCCCGATAACTACCTCGTTTTCTCTGGCTGAGTATTACGATACGAACTTATTCACCTTCCAAAAAACGACTACTGTAAGGGTATGGTATCATGCATTCTTGAACTCTTTAAGCCATACTGTTCTTTTAAAAAACTTTCTTTTGAGCAGTTAAGAGCTCCTTCCTACCTCCTGATACTTTTCTTCTCATCGGCTAAACTCTCCGCTAGGTTGAAGGAGTTAAAGTCAGGGCAGAAAAAGAGAGAGACTGATTCTTTCCTTTTTTTCTCTCTTTCTTCAAGTGTTTTCCCTCTAAATAGGGGTCTATCTCAACAACAACAGTACCAGTGATAGTAAATGTGGTAGACAAGACGGAGCAGTGTGTGCGACTCTTTGGAAAGTAGTAGTTATAGGATCAGTTGTATTTGTGTATCAGTATCAAAGTGGCTCTGTCACCAGATAGGAAGCAAGATCAGCAATAGTAGTAATAGCAGAGCATAATGCTCTCTTTTGGCCAGCTATATAGGGGAAGAATGTAAAAGTGGCAAAAAAGCGAAGAAAGGAGTATTAAACATAAAAGAATCAAGAGGACGGAGGATCCAAAGGACTGTATGCAGCTCAGCTAGCCACAAAAGCACTCATTTACCATAAAGAACAACGAGGAGGAGAAAGGAGAGAAGGGAGCGTTCCTCAAAGTGGTTGATGGTATGGCAAAAATTTCCAGTTTCGTATAATAGTAATAATAATAATAATATGTAATGTAACAACATGGGTCGACTTGCTTTTACCATGCTGGTTATTGTATTATCATCATCGTGTACATTACATTTTTTTGCTTGCATACATTTATGTACATAACACACACAGGGAGTAGTTATTCCATTACTTGTTTCGTTGTTTTCTGTGAAAATGCCTAGTTGCCTTATAGTCATTTCTCTTGTTGTTTTGTGATACGGAAAGGATTGTGGAAAGAGGGAAAGATAACATCACGCTATTTGAACAACAGACTCTGTGACTACTCGCAAGTCGGTATTATTATGCATGTATAGAAAATACAAGGAGCAGAATAAAAGTCAGTGTTGGTGGTGGTCGTACAAACGTGGGAGCAGCAGAAGTGGCACTCTAATAATAATAGTCAGAAACCGAAACTAGTCTAAAATCTAAATCTTGAGAAAGGAGGGACATATATAACGCACACATAGTATAAGAACAGCGTTTTGTTCAACCAACGCTGGTGACTGCTGACTTTGTTGATATGTTCTATACAATAGATAGGGTTAGGGTAAAAAATTGCGTCGGTAAAAAAGAAAAAGAGCTACGAAACCAAAACACCCAACCCTTCTGCCACTACTGCATATACTCTATACACCAGGACAAAACTAGCTACGCGGCAGCCAAAGTCTGCTCTGCTCACACTGCTATTCATTCGTTTACTCTTCATGGTTTTTACAAAAAATTGTCTAATTCTTTCTCTTTAGGCTTGGCATTGCTCTCCAAGCAAACTTATTTCAGCTTCCGTCAGTGAGCGTTGTTGCTATATAGCAGATATCCCTCTCTTTCTTTCTTTGGATCCACTTTCAGTGTTTCCCTTTCACTTGACTCTAGTCGGTTGTCGCAGGTTGGACGAAGCGGACCTCACCTTCCGTTTTCTCCAAGTCATATATGGTGCTTTCAACTCATACTTTTAGTCAGTTTGCCTCTCATCATCTCATCTATTTCTTCAACCGCTTGGTACAAAAGAGAAAAAAACTATTTCCTTTTGATATAATATCACGTTTTCTGTTTAAATAAGCGTGAGAAAGTTCTAAACACTCTAGCTAGTGGGTAAGAAAAAGAGCAAGTTCATTCAGCAAAAAAAATACATATACATTACATACATATATTCATGCTGCTGTTACGTGTGCCCATGAATGTCTCTTTTTGCGTTCATCTCATTTCGTACATACCCCATGACAAATCCGCACATCTCTTGCTCACTTAACTTGACATGATTGTCGACATTGTAAAGGAGTGCCACCTTAACTCTCACCTGTGGTGCTGATAAAAACTCATCTGCTGTCTCGTCTCGCCTCAAACTCAAAACAAGCGTATATATTAATAGTGCTTCTAGTAACAGTATTACATATACCCTGTTTTCTCTCTCTCTCTAATCATTCTCAACTTTATATTGAATAAGACTCATGTACTTAAACTTCCTCTTCTTTCATCAGTTTTGACTCTTTCTGTGTTTCATCTGTCTCCGTGTCTAAATTGTACAAGTGCAATGTTTGAATACGTGTGAACAAGTTGTTTCCGCAAGAAGCAAGCCGTTAAAAGGATGCCATACCACTATCGTGTGTGTATGTATAGCTTACTTTAGAGAACAGCTACTCTCTGTTTCTCACACACAACAACACACACTCCTTCTATTTTTTCATACTTTTTCTCAACTAAAAAAGACTCTTGATACTTTTGCTTCCTGCACCAGAGAGATCTTTTTGAAAAGGACATTTTTCTCTTGCTGTTGTGCTGGTGTGTTGCACAAAAGTTGGTAAAAGTTGACTTTTGCTAAGTTGTTTTCCTTTTTTCCCTCTCTTTCTCCTTGTAACTCTGATATTGTAGTACTGTTCAATATTGTACATGCTGACAGTGTGTGTGCCACACTTTGTGATATAAAATGTATTTGTTTTACTGCTGTAACTAACTGGAGTGAGACCTTAAAGGGGAGAAAAATCTCGGGTTTACTCGTCATCTTTTGTGTACAACTTTTTGTGAGTGGTTTAGTTTAGTGGTGTGGACTTTAATGTATGTACATACATGAGCGTACGTGCTCCCCAAACAAACTCTTGTTGAGTTGATGTATACTCCGACATGTTGTACAGCTATACGTGAAGATTGGAGTAGGAAAGAAAATAGCTGTGTCGGAGATTGGTTTAGCTTTGGACTTTGCTGGTTGTAGACAGAACCAAGGGAGAAAGCATAATAATATCTGTAAGTAAGCAGCAGCATTCCTAAAGACTTGTAGTAATTCAACAGCATCAGCAGCACCAGCGCTTCTGCAATAGGAGAAAGGGAGAGTAACAAAAGCTGGAACAACAGCATCAGCCAAGCCAAAACTACATAGTAGCAGCATTATATATAGCACTAGCATCCGTCGTCTCGCTTTCTCTTTTATCCCTTCCCCTTTTTTCTCTATATAACTTTCGGTGGTGGTGTTGGTGGTGGACTAGAGTCCTCCAAAAACAGTGCTTTTTGTGTTCACTCTTTCACTCACTCAAAAAGAGACTGTTGTTAGCCTGCTGCCGCCGTTGGCTTTGCCTGCTTTTTTGATAGCCAAGAGAACAAGTAGTAGGAGTGAGAGTCAGACTGCTCCTGGTACATAAATACAAGAAGTACACACATTTATATATACAAAAAGGAACACGCATACCTACGTATACAAAAAGGGAAGAAGCGTTTTTTATTACGTCTTACTTCTCTTGCCAACGATTACCCCACCCATGCCCTATGCTTGTAAAGGTGTGGTAGTTTCTTATGTATATGTACGTATGAATGTATTTTATAAGAACATACACGAATGTATATATTTATTTATGTAAGTGTAACATGGTCATGAACTACTACAGCAAAAAAAGTCGTTGTGAACACTACTGTTTATGAAATGTGTGCCCCAGTAATGGCAATAGAACAAACAACGACTTACAAAGCAGCAGCATAGTACTTTCAATTTTAGCATAAACAGAAAATACCTGAAAAACGAAAGGGAAAAGAGAAAAGGCTTAGTTTTTCCCTTTCCCTGTGTAATCCAACATTGCCGTAATTCTCAGCTACTTATACTTGTATACACACTCAAGCCAGAGAGAAAACCAACTGTTCCAGCGCTGTCCCCGTTCCAGTTCTCCGTCTTCAGTAAAAGGTTTGTTGAAAACCATTTCCAGAAAATACATATTAAACGTCCGAAGGGAAAATCTATTTATCCACGTTACAACAACAGCAACAGAAGCAACAACAAGTCAGGTCTTTCTTTCGTTTTCTCCGGGATAAAGAAAAAGGTTTGTTACAATAATTCTCCTCTTTTCTTCCCTCCACCGTGTTTCTTTTCTCATAATATCCTAGTTAATATGTATGTACAGTAGCGAAATAAGCTTTTCCCTTTATTTTCCTCGCTGTTTTGTGTGTTGTGCTCCGACAGCGGAAAAGCCTCATGGTGCATTGTATATCAAAATCTAGTAGTAATCTTTGTGTTCCCTTTCCTCCTTTCTACCTGGCCCGAGCTCCTTTTTATTTAGAATGCATGAAATGCTCTGTCCTATCTCGCTCCTTCAACCATAGCTCAGCTCACAAGCTCCAGCTACAACCAGCAACTTGTAGTTGTTGTAGTGGTTTTAGCATTTTAAAGGGTTACTTGTGTGCATGAGTGTGCATAGATCCCCCTGCCTCGCTCTTTCCATTCCAGAGGAAAAAAGGTAGAAAAGGCAGGCTTGCCAGCGTATGCATTATGTATGGTGGTAAACGGCTCTATTATCTGCAAGTTTCGTGTACTAGGTGAAGGAAAGCAGGTTGGTCAAGTTCTTTACTTTCTTGACGTTTACTTTCCCCTTCCCCTTTTTCTTCTCGCTACCTTTTTTGAGCTCATGAATTTCCCATCCTGACTACAATATTCGCGGAAAAGAGTCTTGAAGGAAGGAGAGAAAAAGAGAGAAAAAACACCTGTCGAGAATCGGAGTGCTTATGTAAATGCATGGCGTATGTGTATGCTTTACGTTTCACTCACCTGTTGTTTGTTGTTCCATACTTTTTCCTACTGCTCCACTTATATTACTGCGCCTTCCCAGAACACACAATTCCACGCTGTTGCTTTTTGCTCTCTCGCTTGTAATGCTATAATGGGATCAACCGCCACATTCCTCTATTTATAGTGGTGGAGCAAAAAGATTTGTCCTTTCTCTTTTGCTAGCATTAGCAATGAGGAAGTTATGTATTAGTTAGTGTATGGACAAGGGACAGTTAGAAAATAATACACAAGGTATACAAATGACAGGGGAACAGGTACCGTTGAAATGTTTTTATTGAATGTCTTTCATTATTCCTTTGACGCATTACAGGTTGCATGAGAAAGGGCGGTTACACTTATCGATTTCACGGTATACATGTAGAAAGGAGGACGTTTAGTGGTTGCAATAATAGTAAGCCATTTCCGAGATGGTTTGGTAAATATAGTAGTGTACACGTAGTAGATGGTTATTACTGTGTCACCTTTTCACAATTTTATGAAAGCGGAATGCCTCAATGGGTTCGATACAAAGGATAGGGGTGGATTATGGGTGTGTGCATCATGAAAAATACATACGGAAGTGCAGGAGAAGCACTTTTTCCTCATGCATTTTTAAGCACATACTTTCATCTGATTCTGCCAACTTTACTCGATTATATTTCCCCTTTTTATTGTTGCGTATCATTGAATAAAAAAATTATTATGAGGATACATCCGCCGTGATAATATCTGCTTATTCAATTCGTACGGTTAATTTAATACTTCCTCTTGGAGATACAATTTTTGTGTTATGAAATCCAATCTATTATTGAGTGACATCACGACAATACTGCTCAAGCCCTATTCACATTTGATGAATCGAACAGCGCACTCAAGTAAAAAGACTTGTTCTGTTGTACTGATCCCAACTTTTGGTGATGGATACAACGAAACGAAATGTGGGCGTTATGTTTGCTAGTAAAATGGTACGCAGATAAAAAAATATGTGTTTCTTTTCGTATAGTTATAAGATACATACCTACATTATACTTGCTCGTAATTCTGACGAACAGTCGAGTATATTTTTATACCGTCAAGAATGCAAAGAATACAATAAGTCGACTCCTGTGCTGCTCGATGCGGAGAATTAGGGAAAGAGAAAACTAAGTATTTTCCGTGAGTGCGATCAAGGAGAATTTATTACTGGCTTGACAATGGTTCCGCGTATGTACGATATCCGCGTATATAGTCCACATGCTATACAGATTATATTTCATACTACGTAGAAAGAATAGTTTCTTTCATTTGTTCAATCTTTGTTATATTCGTGAAGTAGAGATGAAGTGAATTGTGCGCCTTCTCCTTGCCTCACGTTCACATTTTACTTGAAAATGCAGGATATTATCCTTCTAAATAGAAGCTGGAATACGAGTACATTGTACACATTTTTTAATCCTTCAAAAATGCTCCGACAAATATCAGAAAGCAATGTTGTTTGCTCAACCAAACTGATATGGTTTTGTTGGATATCCAAAAAAAATAGTTATCGATTGTTGGGAATACACGTGAATATTTACCTTCATTTGGCGAGATAGCATCATTTTTTTCTTGATTTTTTTTATCCTTAGGATTTCTCTTATCTCTTTTTTTACGAAGAAACACTATCTACGCGCTTTGGTTTGATATCATTGATTTGCTCAACGAACAATAGGCTCAATGTCTAATGTATTCAAATGATATTTGGAGATGGATGATAAAAATAGGATGTATAAAATACTATCTATTTCACGTTGATTCTACGAAGAAAACACAAGGCCTTTGAGGTGTTATCTGAAATCTGAATAGGTTTACTCTTGTATAAATTCTAAATTGGTCTAAATTGCTTTCTGTTGCGTACGTTTTGCGATACGAGATTCGTGAGTGAGACATATTCCTTCCAAATTAGATTGTAAAATAGGCTTAGAAAGTAATAAGATGGCAACACATTAAAATCCTAGTACGCACTGGATTCAATAGATATGAAGCTCAATTAGTGCGGTGTACACGAGCGTATTTTGTCAGAATATATAAGACCTTTGGAATGTACATAGGTATTTGTATCCTTTGAAGTTGGCAGTTAATACTAAATTGTACCTTCAACGCACAACAATGAATTGGAAAGAGCGAATGAGTTCAACTTATTTTGATTTACCAAAGTTTAATTTAATTGGCAGAATTTGTTTGATACTTTACATTAAAGTCACTTTATTGCTATTTTTGTCGCCTTCCTTTCTAATCGATTCCTGTACAAATAGGTTAATAACACACATTCATCATTCAAAGCTTCAAAAACAAATTTTCAATTTATCAAACAGTCAACCGTCCCCTCTGTCCAGATTTCTTCTGAATTGTTGTCCGAATTAATCCAAAGCCAAAGCTACAACAATATCTCTGATAAAATGCATAGTGTTTGGAAATCTAGATTGTAGGCATTGTGTATGATCGTTGTACATGAAATTGAGAAAAAGTAGAATGTATTTTTGTGTATTATATGAAGTTGACACACAATTTATAATGTTATCAATCTACAACAACAGCGGATAAGACGTTACAGTAGTGTCGCAGTCC
>JAHZMV010001282.1:0-29372 GCA_027743765.1 Coecobrya sp. COE2 | reverse complement strand
CATTCATTCATAAAAAAGGGTTATAAAAAACCGTGTCGTAAACTGTGTTGAAAACTACAAAAGTGGTAATCAGCACCACTATAGCAGCAAGAACTCTCAGCAAAAAAGTAGAGTATTATGCAGCAATGCAGATAAAAAAAATTCTTTTTACTGAAAACAATAATCAGCTCTTTTTCTACTCCACAGCCAACAGCATGGATGTATAAGTATGCAAAGAATAAATAATCATAATAATAATAGCGAATAATGATGATAATGGAGGATTTTTAGAGGAATAACTTAAAGTGTATGAGTACAAAATTTTTTTTGGCCTGCCCACGTCTGTCTATTCGTCATGTAGTCTTTTTGCCACTTGTTGCGAAATCTATTAAAAATCCCTATAAAGATTTTTGACCGTCTCTCTGCCCATGTACATTTACACGTATGAAAAAGTATTTTACAAAATTATAATATTTTGTGTGCTTTGGCATTATTATTACGTTTAACACGTACAAATTGTAAGTTTACGAATCTCTGGGCAGCAGCATTGTATAATTTTCTGTTTATTGAACCTTCTCGTAAAATATCTACCTAACACCCCACGAAACTCATTGGAAAACAATTAATTTAATGGGGATAAATCCCTCCATTGTTCTTTACGGATTTAAAGATATTTTTCTCTCCCTCTTTCTTCTCTTTATGCAACTCTTGTTCTTCCTGTGGGGTAACACCATTACAATTAGCACGAGAAGGCATAATGGGAAAAGTTTTTTTTGTCTAAATCGATTTGTCTTTTCTTTCCTTTTACTTCCAGTGCTGATATCCTCCCAAAAAAACTATAAAAAATATTGGTTGACTCGCCTTGTGAAAAATAGCTTGGCTGTTCACAAACAAGAATGTTGCATGAGAGTGCGAACACATAATATTATTATCCATTTTCAGCAAATACATACGAAAGTACAACAAACCCAATCACTTCACCTGGTACCCGATGGAACCGCGATGTTGATGATGACATGACATGATGAGAAGAAAGGCTGTTTTTTTCTTCTTAAGTAATCGTTTGTTCATGTGTGTGGTATAATGTAAGAATGGAGATGACAGCATTAGCCACCAGCACCGGCATGTCAGCGTGTTCCAAGAATAAAAAAGTACACAGGTATTTTCTTGACATGCCTTTTCCACTTCCACTTACTTTGCTCTTTGCTAAATTACAATAACCGGAAGAACTATACAAATAATGGGAAGAGGACTTTTAGAAGAATTACATATCTACCTTACATGTTTAATCCATTGATTTATATTTTAGTTGCTGTTTTTGCATGTTTTCACTCGCGTCATATCACAGCACAGTGTGAGCAATGAACAGGCTGACCATTTTCCCAGTTTCCAGTGTGCACGCACAAACAAAACGCTGCGGACATGCAGGTTTGTTTTGTGATATTCGAAATCAGCAGGGATTCAAGTGTGTTTTGTGCAGAAAAATACCTACTACAAGGTTGGGTGTTAGTCTCAGGCTGGGACGCGTAATGAACTTACATATTTCTTGACTGGACAGAACCACGAGTAGACAGAAGACAATCATCATTTTCTTTGGTTCCATTATCATCATTGTCGTGGCTATCGGTTTTACCTCTTGAGTTTTGATTCGTATAATATTATACGAAGCTTTTATGCGGAACCTGAACCCACATTATGCAAAAAGTCTCATTTTTCATTTCTGTAAATGTCATAAACCCATCCGAGCTGTGCATAACTTTTTGCTATTAAAGTAGAAGTTATCATCATAAGTCAGGCAAGTTGATATTAGAAGTTTTTGAATGAAGATAGGATCCATCCAGAAAAATGAATGATGATTCTGTTTGCATTATTGTCAAAAGCTTTTCCATTTGACTATAAACCAAAGAAGATATGACATGAACTTCTTCAAAGCAACAAAAAATTCGATTTGCAACCAACTGTGATTTTATAAGAATTACATATTGGCACATATTAAATGTGCTTATACTTTTGTAATAAGTAGTTAAGTACATATTTAAAGTTTTTGTCAGATAGACCTTAAATCTTTAAACCGCCATGTGTTCATATATTTAAACTGGCATTGCATTTCATGACAGCGAAGACGAGATGCACTCTTCTCAGATGAACAAGCGGGATAACAAAAAAATGTAATCAGGACTAGTAAAGTGGTTTGCACAGCTTGGAGTCTTTTTCTTCGAATGTGCGTAACACAGAGAGAAGAAAAAAAGGCAGTTTACTCACTTGCATAAACGATCCATGTGTCGTTGTCTGTTGTCGTGAAGTAAATATCAACATCATTTATATGCACATATCCTCCACAAAAATTACCTGCCGAGCGAGACTGCCTGCATGCCAAGAAGACGAAACAAGACATAGTACCACACAACAGCCTGGATTGCAATGTAAATGAACAGGAAAAAAAGAAAGGAGCAGCATAAATGCAATAATATGTACTGGTTTTAAATTTGAAACCGAGCTGCAAAATGAAAAAAGTCCCTCAAGTGTCCATCTTGAGTAGTGAAGAGTGTGCGCATGCATAACAGATAATATCCTCCTGAATATGATAGGTATTCTTGAAAACAGTCATCATTCTCTTATTGTCCATGATGATAATGAGACTATGATTGTGTGTGTCGGTTGTCGGAAGGTGGTGCATGCATAAATATATTATGTATCTTAACAAGGTACGCAAGATAAGGTGCGAATCAGAGAAGATTTTTGGGTAAAAATTCTCTCTTTCATTGAAAAAAAAACTTGCGTTTTTGCTTACCACTTCAATGGCACTCACACACAACAATGCTGTTTAATTCGTAATGTTTATGGTAATGATACAAAAACTAAAATCACGATTTCAAATGAAATGCAGGAGAAACACAAAAAGATCGCTTCTCTCAATGGGAGACTGCTAAGCAGGTTGGTTTTCACGCTTTTAAAAAACCTTCACAATTTCTTATCGTCCACTTCTACCAAGATCTATTACTGAAAACCAGTGCTGTGTATGTACCTATGCATCAATGTGACTTGTTTCCCAAGAACATTCTTCATCATATCGCCGCATGCATATCATTCCAAACCACACTATTAAAAATGACGTTACATGAATACTGTATTGTTTTTCCTGCATTTTACGTCAGGTTTCTACTTTTGCTTCTGGAAGATCCTCGTAAAATTGTCGTTGTAGTCTTTATAAAGCACAGCGGAGCAACCAAAAAAAGCAGCAGACGTGTACCAGTATAACCCATTTTGTCCTCCTGTTTCTCTACATTTGTGGAAAAAATGATGCCTTGTTAAGGTAAAAATCGTGGCGCGATTACAGATGAAAAATAGCTTAAATGAAGAATTTTTGGTTGTTACTGCGGCCAAATTTTGTCGTTTTACGCATGCCTTGGGTTAGTAGTCATAAATATTTGTGAGCATGAATCATACCTGGTATAACTATTATGTATTCATATACACAAATATCGTCATAGTCCAGTTAAATGTAATATTATATGTGGAAAGTAAGTTTATTTGAAAGAATACAAAACAAGACGAAACGACACGTGTTTAGCTGATTTGAAGGATGATAATGACGATGATGAGGTCTGCCTGTATTAGTGTTTTTTAACTTTTCTTTTTATTTATTATGCTACAAACTTCATATAATAATAATAGGTATGTATATAGAAAGCAATTGCTTTTTTCTCTTTCTTTTAAAAAGCATCTTCATGAGTTATATGACAGTAGAAATAAAAGGAGCGCTTATTTGCATGACAGTTTACATTATTTGCAGCAACTTGTCCGCTTTAACCTAGTAGAATTTGTTGCAGTGTGTGGTAAAGTACATCCATACATAGAGCACGGGAATAACGAACAACGCTGCTCGTCTTGTCTCCTCTTCCTTGAGTCTGAATGACTGCATACCAAAATGTTGGGATAAACTTGAATGGAGTGTTTTCTAAAGACTTAATTTGTGTTTATGATAATATTATCATTTGTACTTGAATGAAATACCTGGCTGGCTACTATAATAAATTATGATGAGAGGACATTATATTCCGGCCGGATGCCATAATATATACAATGGATAAATATCACATCACACTTTCGAAAAATAACTGCATGGTTTTAAGAATCTTAAATCGCCAAACAAGAATTTTGCACGGTAAATCCGCTGCAATAGGTACGTACGTAGGTAGGTACACTTTTATGCAAATATACTGCGGAACTAAAATCAGGAAATAAGATTTCCAAAACAGAAGAAGGCAATTCAAGACGTTGACTTATTGCCCATGTGCCCCTGTTTAGATATTTAAATATTTAAACTACTGCTATAATAGAGCTACCTTTGAATTTCTCGACAAAAGTAAGTCATAATTGCAAGTGACAAAATCTTTGTGCCAAAAAAAACAGTGTAGGTAGGCATTCTCAATTATTTCATAGAGAACATATAGCAAGAAGAGATGTGTAAGTTGACGAAGAGAAATTAAACATTTAGTCACACGTACACCTTGCCAAGGTGGTAAGTGTCAGTGTATCACGAGAAATAATTTCAAAAGAAGGAGAGTAGAAAAATGATGAGTTTACAAATTCAAAAGGATGTAAAATGAACAGACAGAGAGCGTGGTTCTGTTAAAAACTCTCATAATAATAAAAACAAATTGCGATTTGCGTGCATATAAGAATTTCCTTCTCTTTTTGAGCTCCATCGCATCATAATCATCATCAAGACGAGAAGACACACACCACGCGCTGCGCTGTGAGCAGTGTGCTTGCAAATGAAATTGCGAGTTTTGCTTGTCCTGAAAAGGGAAATGAGATTAACATAACAAAAAACGAGCTTTGTTGGGAGTTTGAGTTTTTGGCATGTACGATGTACGAGTGTAAGGCTTACGGTGAATGTAAAGAGGTGCAATACCTCCAATCAAGCCACCAGGTACCATAAATGCTGCTACTCTTACTATTAATTTGTTTCAAAGAAATTGTACAACATTGTTTGCGCGTATTTCT
Organism: Coecobrya sp. COE2; assembly: GCA_027743765.1. NCBI lineage: Eukaryota > Metazoa > Arthropoda > Collembola > Entomobryomorpha > Entomobryidae > Coecobrya > Coecobrya sp. COE2. Next base: position 24,383 of record JAHZMV010001282.1, on the reverse strand, counting down.
TCAATCCCAACTTCCACCACCACCCAACCCAACACCTCATCGTAATGCCGAATGAGTGAGCGTGAAAGGAAAACTAAACTGTACAGAAAGAAATTAATCACAAATGAATGACTAAAGGAATTTTTAGGCAAGTCCATTTTCTTGCTCTGATGCAGACCATTGTCCACGGTTGCCATTTAAGATAAATCGATATGGCATTTGCTTGGGTATCTACTTACCTGCCTTCCTCCTCCTAAATTGCTCCTAATCCTAAATGACCTATTGGATTTAATATGCTTTACTTTACACTCTACTGCTGCTGTTGTTTTGTTGATGACCCTTGAATGATAAACGACGAAGCAAATCGGCAAAAATGCATTTATTTATTGTAATGCAGGTTTGCATTGTTTGCTGCTCCCACTGCTTTGATTTTGTTGATTATTTCCTAACGAAAAAAAGACAACAATCGCAATGTAATCTACCTACTATTTATTATTCTGCTACTTCCTTCAACTCTCTGCCTAGCACATATTAACTCAGCTTGATTGCCTTCTATAAAACGAAAATGCCTAATATATAATCTATGCTACTTGATGGTTGGTGGTGACCCTGATCTTGATTGTCTCCTTTTTCCCTAGCACCAAACGCAATCATGTCACACAGTCAGACAAAAATAAAAATTAAATAAAGTAGAGTTTAATACCACGCTATATGGAATAGCAATGTTAACTGACTAGACATAATATTTTTCCTGCTGTGCGAGCGAGTTCAAGTCATTAAGAGAGACAGAGAGTGTGAGATGAAAGTCATTTAATTTTCGGCAATGCTGTCCTTTTACAAGACTCTGAATTTATTCTGCCAGAGAGATGTACTTTTGATTGTTTTTATCGAAATCACAATTTTCATACAGTCAGCACATGGATCGGCAGCCGACCTGTCAAACTCAGCGACTGCTGTTGACTGACGAAGTTAGACAATACAACAGTCACAAGATTAGTTTCGCATCGTATTATGGAATTCAACATCTCTCTACAATTTTTTTTTATTTCCCTCTTGCTCTTGTCTGTCACGCGTCAATACTTTGTGCACAGCTATTACCTATCAAACTTATCTGATTATCTTGAATGGCAAAACTAATTTCAATGACTTCATTTAATCCGATTGTTAACAGAGGGATTTGTGCTGATAATCCCTTGATATACCAAAGACAACTACATTCAGTCAACTACTTATGTACCAATAAAAAATTCTTCCTCGTATCTTTCATCTAGTCTAAGCCTATTATTATTTGCACTACGCTACCCTTTTATTACTTAGGTATCGTTCCATTCCATCAGATTGTCAAGTAAGCCTTGCAAAAAAAACCATTGTTTTTAACCGTCAAGCGTCCTTTAAAGACAAGCCAAGACAACACCAAAATGAACAGATTGCTGATGTGAATTTGTTGCTACCGTTCAATCTTAACCCAACAGCAGCCGTGATTGAGCAGAATCTTTTCCTCTAATCTGCATTTTATTGGCCAAACTCATGAAAATGTGTGTGAATAGCACATCAACCTATTAGACTGCATTGCATAGCCTATTGATTTTTGCAGTAAACTGGTTGGCCTCCAGACATGAATGCTTGATCACCTATGTTCCTCTTCAATCAACAAATTATGAATGATCATTATAACCAACTGTGCATACATGTTATGAACTCAGTCATTCCTGAAGGTACAAACAAGCCAAAAAACGAGGCAAGAAACTTCATTCATTATTATGCAGTTTTTTAGCTTCCAGCTGGAAGTGGAAGAAGACAGGCGAGGTTTTACCGTTATGCAGCATCGTAATGCCCCGTTTTACCAGTTTTCAACACGGTTGTACAAATTTTGATTTGCCTTTTCTCAGTCTTGCTGATAAATACATAAAAATTTGCATGTAGCTGATTATTATGTATGATTATCTGCATGCTGCAAGTGTGTTTTGTGAAAAGACAGCAGTGAATAAAAACGCCATTGAACTTGCATAAATATACATGAACAACAAGATGTGTACAAATAACAGCACATAACCATACAAGGTTATAAAAAGTTTACAGGAGATAACGTTAAACTTAGTTGTTACAATATACACAGTAAATATTAATAACAATAATAACAACAACAAAGGATCCACCCAACTAATTGTTTAAATTTAAAACTTGTGTTTATACTTGTGCTTATGCTTGCTTGTACGTACAATGTGACGTGATGTGTTTATAGAGAAAATGCGGATAAGAAGGCGTGTTATATATTTTCTCTGACTGACACGTATTTCATCCTCCTCCTCTTTCTTCTACTTCACAGGCATTTTTTATGCTAATAAATATCTTGAATGCCACATAGCACACAGCCACAACATCACATTGTGATGTTTGTGCACTTTCTTTGTGTCTACATTACATTTCTTCATAAATAACATGCTACATACATGACTGCTTGTGCTTGCCTTTTATTCTATCAATTTTCATAGAAAAATATCCCAAAACTCCCCCTCGCTAGCTAGTTCCTTCCTGAGAATTAATTGTTATTGCCACCAGATGTTTCTTGACAGAAAATCTCTCAGAGACTCAGACCAGACCACCTTTAACAAGACCAGGTAAGTATATTATGTACAGAATATGTACAGCCATATTAAAATTCATACATACACCCTATTAGATTATTTACTGGCACACTTGGCTTGTTGTGGTCGTTTTCCCATAAAGAATGTACACAACACGGTTTCTTCCTGCGATGTGTCCATATCATTACATTGCTTGCTGGGTGAACACCTTTTTCGGGGTAGATAATTTTCATAAAGAAAGCTGCAGTATTTTCCGACTCGTCATTAACTTATTATTATTATTATCAAACCTCTCTTTGAAGTTCTCTAGAAAAGCATAGTGTACCACAAGAACGGTGATTGCTTTTTCATGAAAACAGCATAGTTAATAATGAGATTTGTGGGAGTTGAGTGGAGTATGATTTTGTAAGAGTTTTCATAGAGAAAGATAGCAAACTTCATGAGAACACTGAGCACATGCCGCTTGTTCAAAGTGTTATTTGATCGGAAATATTGATGGAGAGGACAAGAGACTATATAGTCGCACCTCCTCTCTATCGTTGTCCCGCTTGGTTCTTTGAATTTTATATCTGAGTGGCCTGTTATAATAGAAAAAGCGGAGTAATAATATAAATGATGCATTTTTCCTATGCACATTTCCTGGTTTACCTCTCTTGTCTTGTCAAGATGTTCCGTTCTATAAAGCGATATGCATCAGCCGCAGCTGCCGTCGCTTGTGACCAGCATTACGCAGGCATATTGACAGCAGATAAAAAAGAAGACCGAGGAACAACAATGAACAAACTGATGTGTATTGCTTTGCATTGCTTGCAACAATATAATAATAACGCACAATTTGTGTGCGTATTAGCAAACAGGGTTTTATGCATCTGCTTTGCAATAAGTAGTGTTTATCTGTGCAAGCTTGTTCCTTTTTGTTTGATGACGAGGGAGGAGGAGGAGGATGATGATGCTCATCTTTTAGTTGAGCTTGTACCTTTTGTACTGTTGTTTTGTTGTGTAAACTAACCCGTTTCAGCCGGCATGTAAATTGGTGAAGAGAAAAAAAATTGTTTTAAAGGACCTCGTTGTTCATCCCCATACATTTTTTTATAAACAACAACTGCTAAAAGCTACATATGTAAGGAGCCAGAGTATGAGGAACAACGGAAGAGATGAGTAAATGATGGTCGATTTAACAAATTACAATGATTTGTAAAATGTGAACATTATGGGAAAAAGATGGTAATGAAATATGCCACCATAACAGTCCTGGTTCTTGTACTCCTCTGCATTTTTCGTTTGCATGTGTGATGATTATGTGATGTGATGTTCTTTTTTACGTCCTTTGTGTTGCTGAACAAATTGGAAGAGTAGTTAAGTGGTTATGAATGGAACACTTGAGTATGTAATGGTTTGGTACGTACGGAACGAGGCTGTTGTACTTCCTCAATATTAAAAAATCTCTTGCATTAAAAAAAACGTAACCGTTTTCTATATGCTTTACTTGCTACGTGTTCCACTTGTGTACAACGACAACCAGAACCAAGGCAAAAACCAGAAAAGCAGAGAAAATCTAAAATGTTTTATTTTAATTTTAACAAAATCTGGTTCTTCTTCCGAGATTTTGTGGCAGATGTTAAATTTAAATTACCGTACATATCTATATACTTGCCAGCTTGCATTGTGTACACACACAACAACAACAGGAGGATTTATAGTTTTGAAGCATGATTTTCTCATTGTCACACCTTTAAAAAATCCTTTCATGTTGTCGACGATGACGGAATGGATGGTCGAGTGCAATTGTGATGAGGATTTTCAGAAGAAAATTCCGAAATCCCGGACGTGTGAGTGAGCATTCCGTATGACTGTCTGCATCCGTTATGTGAATTGCTCTGCTTATTTTTTGTACTTATATAGTACAATATTATATATGTAGACATATAAAACTTTTTTATGGATTTTATTTTACTTTTACATTTTAGTGAATATTCAATGTTTGCGCTTCTTAAAAGAGAAAATGTACAATGGATGGAGTGGAAAGATGCGGTGTGCAAAAGAACCACTTTCCATTTCAGATTCGAGAAGAATGAGTTAAAACCGAGGGAGAGCAATATACCAGACAAGCAATTTGGTGGTGATGGGATCTAGTAAGGCTCTCTAACAAAGAAAATTATTAAACTCATCTGCTGGTTTTTTACTCCAAACTTATGACTGCCCTGCCTTTCGTTTGGCTTGTTGTTGTGAAGTAGTAAAAGTGGCATGATAATAGGTAAAATGATATATTGTGCTGTGTTGTCCTGAAACATCTGTGTGTGTTCTGTAATAGCTCTCCACAGGAAATAATTGCCGACAATCTCAACCATTATTACCAGAGTGGTGGTGGTGGTGATTGTTGCTCTGAGCAAAGCCATGATCCTGTAAACCGGAACCAACTGAAAAACTGTAATAAACCATAACAAACACGACTCACGGCAGATTGAAAGGCAAGTATTTTTCTAACGAAAATGTAGAGAACGAACGGAACATACATAAAACTATCACGCATAAACATATTTTCCTTGAGTGTTGCAACTTGCAACTGTATTTCTGAAGAAAGCATAGTCTGGACTCTGGACATGTACATGTACTGAGATAATAACTTAGAAAATGAGTGAAATTAATTTAAAAATTAATATCTTAACATGTCTGAGTAGGGATAGTTAAATTTTTTACAAAGCATAAACATTTAAAAATATTTGTGATTGCGAATCCCCTTTGTTCGCTCACGATTCTTTCTGCATAATCAATGAATCTATAAAGTGACATGCTCAACGAAAGGTTATGAACCTTAAAAATCATCATGAATCATGACAGAATATAATAATGTGCACCAGTGATCTATCTAAGCTCTACAATGCAATGCAAACGATACAAATTGTAGTGGAAAGCCATATTTCCTGCTTTTTGAAATGAAGGTGAAATATATCATGATGCTCCTCTTGCTCTACCTTTCAATTTGCATGTTAGAAATGAACAAAAAAGTTTGGCATGATATGATGATGAATAGAAAATATTATTTTTTTAAACCATTCGTCCATAAATATAGAAGCATATACATAGGTATTCTTATAACTTATAGTCTCGTCTTCACGATTGTGTACTGTCACACAGATTCATATAACATTTTCGCCATTATCATCTCTTCTTACGTACGCCATTATTTGCCCCTTGTGATGCACTTCCTTTTTTATCCAAGATATATGATGAGATGAGCTTGTACTTAGGTAGCCTCATGTAGCATATCACGAAACACGAGGAGGGATGTTCACGTTCGCGTTTGTAAAATCTTTTTTAACTGAAACCGAGATAATCAGTTTGATTTCGCTCGCCATTTTTTCACTCTGAAGGGATGGATGGGATACGACATGCTGGCAACTTTCAACAACATCTTGAACCCGTGGGATGCTGCGTGTCTGTTTGTTTACGATGAGCGAGTTGGACAAGAGAGAAACCACCCGAAATTTACACACGGAACTAAAAAAAACTATAGAGAGGGGGAAAGTTTTTGTCTTTTTTCCGTTTCTCCAAACCCATCATGGCAAAATGAGATATAAGAAGGGTGTAAGAATGTGACATCGTGACTATCCCAAGTGCCTGTGCATTTTACAACCTTGTTAATAATTTACTGTGTACCATCAACTAACCACTAAACCGACCTCAGAAAATTGAGATACGCACATGCATGTAAATAATAACTATATACACATTTTAGGGTGAATGAACAATAGCGTCAACAAAACGAAGGTAAAAAATGTTCAAATCTGTTTTTGTCTCCCATCCCAAACGAATGAGTTAATAATAAGACAATTCAAGAGTCAAATTTTGTCATCCTTTTACTTTTATGAGCGAATACGAGGAAAACTTAATAAAAGTTTGTCATTACTTCACATTTTAATGTACGATTTATTTACTTAGCTATTTGTAATACAACAGCACTTGTAAAATCGACCATAATGGCGTGGGTCATAAATTTATCATCATGATTCATGGCGATACTCGCTGGCTGGCTTATATATACCTTCAAAGTTGGTTGGTCGAATTATAAATCTTTATATAGGTAATCATGACCATAGTGTAATCATAAAATACACAACAATGAGTCCATTTGTCTGTATGATGTAGCTTTATGCATATTATGACTAAATATGCAAATGTTTGTGTTCCTTTTAGTTTTGGAAAGCGAAACTTATTATTATTAATTGCATGAAATTCACGGGATCGATGCGAGTGATTACGATGTAACAAAACTATAAAAAGCAATTTTTGCGAAATTATTGTTCAACAAGAGCAGCCAACGGACTATAATAATGATGGCAGTAATAATGTTCCATTGTGATTACGATTATTGTAACCTGTCAATTGTCATTTTTGTTCGTTGGGGATTGTACAACAAACAGAAAGATGACATGATTCATGACGACGACAATGACGATAGACTAAAGTAGTTTATAATATGAAATTATTTAAGCTATCCATGCCGCTAACCTTTCGCATTCGCATCCATCAACTCCCCTACATCCTCTGAATTGAACGCTGAATAAGCATAAGCGATAAAAATGAGATGACTAACGACGACGCAACCAGGTAATCTGCATGTGGCCTCTTTTGAAAATGCTCGTCGTTTGTTCGATGAACGGACACAGCCCTTCGTTTTCTTAGGAACTGTTTTATGGGAAATGCATACGGATTTACATACTTTTAGAAGCATTAATATTATGTTGTTACTTGCCCCGTCGTTTCATCTGTTAAAAATATTATGCAATGAATTTTGTAGGTGTTTTATAGAACCTGAAGTACAAGTCATTGAAAACAGTATTGAATACACACAGTTATATCATGCGTGTGTACCTAATCTACTTACTTGAGAAAAAGCGAGAAAGAAATTAAAGTTGTGAATAAATATCCGTATACACAAACTGCCAACATAAAAAATTGTATAGAAAGTAGTAGATTTGTTTTGTTTGCGGATTGCAGAAGATGTGATGACTTTATATGAGGCTTATGCATATTCACAATCGCCGGACCACCAACTCCAACCAGCACTGCCACCTTAACAAACATCCTATTATGCATATTACTTGTACGATTTTTATGAGCATTGAAAAAATAAGAATATTATTATTATGAAATAAAAGACGTTTCCTCTGAAACTTCACCCGGTCTAACAATCATGAAAAATAAGCTCTCTCTCTATATTTTTTATCATCTTTGCTACTACTTCTTTTAGGTGAGGTGTGTTGCATGTTGCAATAGTGAGAAATCATATAAAACACTTTTGTGTTATTCACAGACTGAGTTTACATTTCACCAGTAAGCAAACCTGAAGACGCTTTTAGTGGTCATAAAGTGTTCATGGCAGAGAGGCAAAGAAGAAAAAATTTAATGGACGCTGCAGAATACTTGTCATTGTCACTTTCCCAGTTGGTCTCATTGTTAAACTAGCATTCAAAAGTCACTATAATAAATATGTATATAAGACGGAGGAGATTATTAAAGAAATCATAATAACTACATTGCATCATGATGATGACGATGATGGGCGGAGGCTGGGCAGAGCAATACGGGAACTCGCATTCGGACATAAAAAATACCCGTATTGGTTGTCAAACTGCTTACGACGATAATATTATATTATATTACTTGGAGCCATACAAGACAGCAGCATGGCAAGTATCGGTCATTTGTTAGATGCTGATGAAAGGAAACATTTTTTCTTGTCCATTCTCCTATTAGTATTGTGACGTTTACTTTAGTTCAGCTATATAAGCACACTGTTGTATTTTACAATGGACCTAAGAAATAAGCATCATGTACGCAAGATTTTGGCACTATGCAAAAGTCACAACAAGCGCCATAGAAGAGAATAGGTATTGCAGACGAGATGACTCAATAGAAATCTAAAAGCCAGTCTTTGCATGCCGCCCTGTGAAAGAAAATAATAAATTACGCGTATGTACGCAGTGTCTACCTGTCAGGAAAATATCCAGGAAGTGAAACGTGAAGAGAAAGGGATGAGCCGCACGGTTACACGCGCAAAACCAAACAAACAAAAAAATGCGAATGAAAAGTAATCCATGATGACTATGATACGATATTTACATAAGTACATAGTTAGAGTTGGAATTTGTAAACAGGAGGTGGTGGATAGGAATGCGTTAACAAAAATCTAATGGAAAATGCAAATAGGTAGGATTGTTTGAATTTCGTTTAAATGTGAAAAAGGTAAAAGATACGCATTTTTTGTTCATTTTGAAATCTGTTTGCAGTAGGATGATATTGGTAGGTAGTTAGTGAGACGGAGACATAGACAAAGAACGAGTTTTTAAGCAGAAAATTGACAAAAGACGTTGATGGAGCATTTTTATCGGGGATAAAGTTAAGATAATGTGATGTCTGTGTGTCTCTGGTGAGGAGACTGGATATAACCATTTTGATAGTTATAATCTCTGTCGTCAGTCATGGAATAAATAGGTATTATTATGACAAAGATGAGAATGACACAGCAATGAAAATGATCAAATGGCCTTGCCACTTCAAATCAGAATCTTTTTTGTACACCTCAATAATTTCTATTTACCTTTTTTTATTAGCTACATCTTGCTACCTGCATGGTATGGTTATTCTATACTTACGCAGTGTAAGTTACACTTATGTAAGAAAATAAATAAAAAGGGTTGATTAAAAAATGTGGGGAAGAGAGTGTTGTATATTTTTTCGTACATGCCGTTCTGATAAAATTTGATGACAATTGGTTGAGTTGTCTGGATTGCAAAACCTCCCTGGAGAGACCTTTCCTCTTGTCTGTCTGATTTTAACAATATATTATTCATGTTTCATTTTTAAAACTTTGAAACACGATCCTTTTCAGTAGAAATCACACACTCTTATATCATCGTATTATATTGTGCATTGTTTAGTTACATTACGTAATGCAGCATAGGTATATGTATAGATGTATATATTTTTTGTCTTGCTGTTTTTGCAGCTTTGTTTTGCCCCTTCTTCTTGGTCTGCTCGACATGAGACCGTTTCTTATAAAAAATAGATATTGCCATCATCATTCTTAATACCCAGTTCTTCTGATCAATGTACTGAATAAAATAATATTATATATACGGCTTGCATAGTATTATTGAATGTTTAAGTGTTTTATACAGGCATATTCACTTGAAAAGCGACATTCCCACACCCTTTCTTCTCATTTTCTTTTGTAACGCAGCACAGAGAGAACAAGACTAAAATCACGACAACTTTTATCTTCTCCTTTCAACGGGTCATAAGGGAGGTATAGGTACATAACAGTCCACTCCGGAAGAAAAAAAATGCGACAAGATTTTCGAAAAGCCTTCTTCATCATAGTTGCACGTGAAACCCTAAGACCCGTCCCGTCATGAAATAAAAGCCAGCTAGGAAAGAATAGTAAAACATTTTANCCCACACCCTTTCTTCTCATTTTCTTTTGTAACATAGCACAGAGAGAACAAGACTAAAATCACGACAACTTTTATCTTCTCCTTTCAACGGGTCATAAGGGAGGTATAGGTACATAACAGTCCACTCCGGAAGAAAAAAAATGCGACAAGATTTTCGAAAAGCCTTCTTCATCATAGTTGCACGTGAAACCCTAAGACCCGTCCCGTCATGAAATAAAAGCCAGCTAGGAAAGAATAGTAAAACATTTTAAAGGGTAGAGGAGAGGGATGAAATGAAATGACGAAAGACAAGAAGACGTTGACAACAAAAGACCAAGGAACAACTCCATAGGAGGCTTTCCTCCTTTTTCGTAATAGGTGTTCGTATGCTGCTTTTGTGTTTACAAAATCATGTCCTGGTTTCTATTCTTGTAAGATGAAACCACATCTGAATGATATGTAGTAATATCGTATTTTAAAATAAGAAATTATTTTTATGCGCCTACATGATATTTCAATATTTTTAGTGCGGTGATGATTTAAAAAAAGACATTAAAATTGCTATTCACTTTTGGAAATTCAATTTAAAGTAGAGTGGCTTGGATTTTGCTTGTACTTTGTACATACCAACTACTGTTCACCACCATTCCATATTATTATTATGGCATGTCTATCAATTTTTTACCCAAAAAATGTCATTTTCATGTAAAAAAAGATGATGTATTTTTTGCCAATTTCAAATTTTCATCAAAGGTATATTTTTCCTCTTTTTCATTCTTATAAACAATATGACGCATTATATGCATGTCAAGGTGAGACTCATCTTTCTCATTGGAAAAAATAGGAGAAGAGTGTCGGGTATCTCGTCCTCTCCTTGCCATGAATCTTTTATCGATGCATTCTTCTGGGACAATACTACAGTAGACAGTCCAGAAGCTAGTAGTTAAGTATAAAGGTATAACATAATTCATAAAAAATGTCTGCATAGTATCCATATAAAGTAGTTTTATAAAAATAAGATTTTTTAGGTATTCTGTCTGGCCTGCCCTGGACATGTAATAGGTAGTTTCTTAAAACGAGTTATGCATCATTGTTGTTGTTGCATCATCTGAATAAAGTGCGTGTATTCATGCATTCATGCATGGCGTTATAAAAATCTACCTAACTAAAAGTACCTAATTGCATATATTATGTATAGGTTATATCACTATCTGTGAAGCATATAAAATCCAGTTCTGAAGTCAGGTCAACCAGGTATGCATAAAGAATCTTTTTATAGTGTGGGCCTGCAGGTAAATGAACAAGTGCAGTTGTAGGAAACAAAGACAGAGTAACACAGTTACACTTTGAAACCTGAATTAACAAACAATATCGAGGTCGTCGTTCTCACTTCTCACTTGTTAGCTGGGTAAATAGTGTGTTTGTACGTATATTTTCCCATGTAGGTGAACAAATGTCAATTCAAATACTCCACTATGATCCTTTCTATACAGCATATTAGAGAAAGATGAATCTTACACGCACGTTACGCATTTTTATAAGCCTACATCTCTGCTGTTACCTGTCTGCTCCTCGTTGCAAGGAAAATTTAGTGCATCTCAAGTTGCTGCTGCATTTACTTACTTAAATATGCATGAATATATTTGGTATAAACATTTTTTAAGCAGCGGCAGCGCTGCACTGACAATGCACTTGTTAGAAATCCAGCCACGTACTTAATAAAAGTAGTTTTCACGTATGTATCTGTACATGACTGTTTCGAACAGCTTACAATAGAAAAAGGTTGAAGAGAACAGCCCTATAAATATTTCGTATTATTAAAGGGGTTGCTTTTCAATGTTAAATGCTGATGATGAAGATGATTGATAATGAAGATGAGACTGCAGGGTAGTAGTACTTAACTTACTACTTGCATTACGTGGTACTTTTTTATCAACAAAACATTGATGTTGATGCACGCTTAGTTATAGGGAATGCAACAGAAGAACAAAGTATTTCAAACCTTTTATCTTCATCGGCTACAATAACGCATCATTGACGCTACGCAAGCAATTTCACTTGCAACAGCGTAACAACAATAATACATACTTACGTAACATACGTTTGGCATTGAGCATGTGGTATGGAGATCAGATAAACTGCATCATTCTACATCATTTTCTGAAGATAGATAAACGAACAAAAATGCAGTAATACTACGTGTGTGTATATGTGCTGATACGACTGCTTGTCCAATGTCTGCCTGCCTCCTATTTTCTTATCAAAAATTTTCTTGAACGGCTCCTCCACTCCATTCAACAATGAACATTATATTGTGGACTATTCGCTCTATTAACACGCACCTGTTTTTCTAAAGATAAAAATTTCTTTCGTGAAGATTCATTTTCTTCGCCATCGACAAAAACAACGCTATATGTAATATGTATGCATGCACATTATATTTATATACCTATTAGAAGGTAGATGTTAGAATCAAAACATCTTCTATAGTAATAGCTTCATAATACGTCAGTAGAAACACCGATTTTAAATCTGTGTAATGAGAACAGCTTTTTCCTTGTCCGCCTTTTTAATATCTCATCAGCAATTGGATTTATTATACCCAGCCTGTTTTATATTATTGAAAAAAAAGACGACAAAAGAAGCCTTGGAAGATTTGCTGTTTGAAGGCCTCCACAATAACATAGATTATCCATTTGTTATAATAATAATTTCATTGCAGTATTGCATATTTATTATTGCTCCCAATAATTTTTTATCCAGCAGCGCTCCCCTAACAGGTTGCTCTCTTCGGCAAACATACTTAGAAACGAACATTGTTTTAAATCACGCTATCACAAAGATTCACTCCTCCAGAGTAATATGCCTGTTTTTTTCTTTACTTGTAGTTTGTCGTCGTGAGACTTGGATGAAGCAATGCAAGTAAAAAACGCACCTAACACATAGATGCATCATCATCACAGGGAAATAATTGGAACCTGTTGAACATTTTTTGTGCTATTTAAATCGTATCAAAACTAAAACCTGTTGCATCTCTCTGAAAACTATCATGAAAATGTTACTGCAGCCATTTGTCTTCTTTTTCTGGTTCAGTTTTCCCTGACTGACGCTTTGCTCTCCTTCAAAATCTTTCATTATGCGCAACTTTTGTTTCCCATGAAATCATTTTGATGTCTTCCATTATTATCTTCATGTGCATTCTTTATCCAATCGTAACATTAGGTATGTATGTATATTAAATAGCCACCACTATACTTTAATATAACCTATATTTCCCGGTGCCGGGTGCACCAAGGCATGAGGTATTTTACCACAGTAGTGCAGAGTGCAGATACGCTGTTGCAGAACAGGCGAGATTTTTTTTGTCCTGCAATCATACCACCACAAAAGCTACAATTTCTGGTCACTCCAAGTCCATGGAACCGTGCAGTTCAAAATTATCATTAAAGTTGTTCTATTGTATAAGCAGTAGTATTTTTACGTGTACTTACATCGATGTTATTGTGTACGAAGAAGAAACTCGTAGTCATACGATGCGATGGATGATGCACCATAATTACACCTTAATTTTCCATCCGCCAACTTACTATAAACCAAACCTATCGTCTATCATAGTCATCATTTCTCATTCACTTCAGCCTTTAGAAGTCAAAATGGTATATGGGCTCTTCCAGGTGCAGCAGTAAACAGAGAAAAAGGATTAAGGTGGACGAGAGAAGGAGAGTGCAATGTTTTGAAAAGGAGAAATGGAGAGAGAGGAAGACTCCAGAGAGCGATCATCATTATTGTTATTATTTCTGGCTCATTAAACTCCTGCTTTACTAATCAGTATTATCATCATCGTGAGCAAAAAGTATAATGTACCCAGTTTGATGCAACACACAGAGATACGTCATAAAAATACTTACTACTTGAGAATTTGATTTTCCTTACAGCACATTTACCTCTTTAGATTTAGATGATGATCATATCATGATGATGATACGGCTCATAGATTCCGATCAAGATGAAAATTGTAATGCTTCATTTTTTGTTTAATTTTAGTACTTGTGTCATGTACCTATGAGACTTTTCTCTTTTCATGATGGACTATTTGCACTATTTACTAAGAATTTTTTATGATTGTATTATTCATCTAAAAGCTTTTTTTCTGCACTTGAGATGTGCAGGGAAGAAGATTGTTTTTTTATTTCAAATTTTCTAATTTGTTTACAGCGTTTTTTTTGTTAATATTATACCTCTCAAGTTGGAGTGATAATGGAACTCATCCCGCGCGGATGATCTTTTCTAAAAAATCTACTTTTATTTACACACACAACAAGCAGCTTTTAGCAGATTCCAAGTGTAACAACAACAGTAGGCCCATGTATATGTATAAGATTTTGTAATGCTTTTAAAGAAGTACAATGCTCCGCAGTTGACGGCGGTTTCTTTTTCAGTTGCAACGAAATGTTTTATGAAATCGCGTTTGACTTGCGTTCTCCTTTGTTTCTAGCTGCTGCGTGGAGTTCTCCTGTCAGTTGTTATTAAAGGAGCAAGCAACCATGTATGGCTGCTGTGCTGCGTACACCACGGAATCCCCCGAAACATATTTTTTACGCATTCTTCCACTAAATCATCAGGTGCTTTATTACATTCATCATCATGCCCCGTGCACTCTAATCCATAATTTTTTTCTTTCATTTTTAGAGTTCAGGGTCACAGAATCATCCGGTCAATTCTCACAATCAAAAGTTTAATGTACGCACGTAGTATGAATTTTTTATTGACAAAAATATAGTATTATACAATACACTTTGTTGCATTACAACACACAACAATAACAGCAGCAACACAACAAACAGACCAGCTTATATTCTAGACTTGATAATAATAAGCTATGATGACGGCACGAAGTCATGCCTTATTACGCCATGCGTAACAACAATCTACATAAATAATATCAGTGGTAAGCATCTCTCATATCTGTCTCTCGTGTGGTACCCTGGACGGTTCCAAGAATTTTTTGAAATATACTTTTCATGGAATAAATAGTAATAACGAGTTGTCCAACTCGCTTGAATATCATAATGGAGTTGATATAATAATAAGTTTTTATTTGTGTCTGAGAATGTCTTATCGAAATCACATCCACACCTTTTCTACTTGCCTTTTAAACTAATCCCTGGGCGCTTGTATAATATGTAAAATTGTAACCGTTATGTTTAACAGTGTGCCCTTTCAACTTGATGTTTTAAAAGCTGCCGGAAGATACTTGAAAAAGTGCTGAACATTTCACATTAATAGTTCTATTGCAGCGTTTTTGCAATTTACGCTTTCCTGTTATAAATTTATGGCAGTCCTATGCAATTTGATTTCTTCTATAGAATGCTCAATAATGAGACATGTCTATAATGAAATTTTCTTCTTTGAACTAAAAACTGAAGGATAAAATACCTGAAGCTATCAAAACTCGCCACGCTAAACTAAGCAAAACCCCAGGATCAACCAACTAGATGGAAAAAATAAGCATGATCTCCCTTCTTCCTTCCGAGAATCCTTTAAGGTGCATCCTCATTCTAATCCAACCCTTCCTCATCCATGTCTCATCATATCAGCTAGAAGATGAAGTAATGCGATAGAAAAGTTTTCCCCTGCCCAGAGTGTAAAAATGGAGAGTTTCTAGTTAGTAGTCGCGAGAAGAAAATGTTTTCTTTTCTGATTCAAGTCAACTTTATTCTTAATCTGCCATTACACGTAGGTATTAAAAATCCTAAAGAACCACAACGACCGCCTCACGTCTTCTCATGACCACAATTCACATTGAGAAAATTATTGGCTTTACCTTTTCATTCGATTATCATTGTTACTACTACACTGTACGAACTATCATTAAAATTCTAAGAGAAGAAGAGTACGTGGGCTAGACAGAAACTCGGGTTTATTTTGTGGTACGTTACATAAACAGGGCTAAAAGGTCTGATATTTGTTTCACAAAAGAAGGGTCCATAAGTTACCAGGAAGTAGGTGAGGAGTGAGATATACAGTACTTTTCCTATTAGCTTCAGGAGATTACGTGATAGCTATCGTCAAGAAAAAATTCCTCACTCACTCAATACTCCCTTGGATGACCTTGCACTTGAACTGCTCCAAGTACACATTAAACTCATCTCTCACCAGCATGAACAAATATACAAAATGCACCAAGTAAAACTAATGTAGTGTTATCTTTCTTATTATAAGCTTATAGCAGTAATATGTCATTAACTTAATTCGTTCTCCTGTAATATCTATAATGTAGTTTATGAGAATGTAAGTTCAGGCAGGAATAAACGCAGCATGAGACATGACAAGATTATTTTGCTGTTATGTAAGCAAGAAGAAAAGGGGTTTCTCTTCATTACCAATGCCATCACCATCAAAATCATCAGTTTTACCATCACTTCAACCTGTACATTTACATTCCAAGAAGGATATATGGTGGTGGCGATGTCGATGTGTTGTGTATTATGACCATCACCACCACCAATGCGGCTAGGTTATATGTATACGTAATAAGAATGAGAAAAAACATTAATCGTAAGGAGTTGTAAGCACAAAAACTCTTTTCATTTCCTTTCCACCTCCAAAAAAACAGCAACACAACAGCAGCCAGGCGAGCTACAGCAAATATCATTTTTTGCATATTATATAGACATTACACAATTTTTCACAAGAGTAATATTTATTATAACAGAACTGGCTGACAACAAAACAATGCGCTCATTGTGAAATTTTTGCTTTTCCTTCTTTAGATATGACGATGATGACTTAAGCACTTCACTTATTACTGCTGCTGCACCGCATTTGATGTACAATGTACATGTTATATGTGGTGTGATGATGAAGGTGGCAGAGCGCACTGCTAATCGTAATTACTGTTGGTTTCAGAAAAAGCAAAAGCAGCAGCACCCATCATTGAAATGACTTGTGTGTTGTTGTACCTACTATCCCATCTAAAAGATTATCTGCACCTTTCTTTCTTTCGTTCCATTAAACCGTTCGAAAGAAAAGCGTTCTTGAACTTCATATTTATGTATGTCCGCCTATTGGATTTTTATCGTGGATCTTGATGAGTCAACTACACACGGTGTACAGTGAACACTAAACACAAGTGCATATTTTTAAGCAGTACATAGTCCCAGTGGGAAAATTTATTTCTCCCACAATGTATTGCTTACCTATCTTCCATGTTCTCACGGCCCGCAAACAAATAGGTACAGGTATTTTTTGCGTTTTGTTCTTGGTACTGTTAGTAGTAGAGGTGTTGTTGCTGTGAGTGAAGTGCACAGGTCATCCACTTCTTTTTAATTTGATTACATCTCTCTGTAGGTTACTTCTGTGTAAAAATGCCATATATTACTACTGCTCATCATCCATCCGCCTGCGCTTCTTGTAAGCACTTAAATGAAATGAAGCAAAGATACTTGCCATAGTACAGCTAGTAAACTATAATAGTTGTTGGTTACTTATACATGTGTACTATGTACCTACGCCTATTGTTAGCTTTTAGCACATAAATCGGACTTTTCTTTAAAATAAATCCTCATTCTTCCCACTTACAGCTCATTGCATGCTAAAAAACCTCCAGGTTTGATAATCAAGTGTTTTGCTTATTCTGGGTATGGGTTGTCATTCCTTGAATGTACATTCTTTGAACTACACATAAATTCTTATCTGCTATGCAATATTTAGATTCGGATTGCTGACATATATTGCTCATGTAATAATAAGTATAATGCCTATATGTGCAAATGAAACCCACACATTTTAAAAAGTTACCTGTCTGTCTGAGTCCAACTGCCTATAAGCTCAAGTACATTTCCCTTCTTTTCTTATTACCGTACGTTTCAAGTATGCACATTATGCATACTTAATATGTATTCCTCTCTTCAGAATTGTATGGTGTGGTGCGATGATGATGACCGAAAGGAGAAAAAAAATATGCCCACACAAACCACCACATTCACCGTCAGACATTTCCCGTATTTTATTTGCACTGGGTTCTCGAGCGTTTGTCTGGGAAATTGTAAAATATCACCCGAGGCACCGCGCATCACCTCTCATGAGCTTGTTCATTATTGGGGTGTCTTCTAATACAATGTACCTGATTAGCTCACCATCATTCTTATTACTTTTTTACTTATTCGCTTTACACACAATACAATAATTTTACCTTACAATGATCAATATGATGCAATATCGAATGTGAGCAAACGTTTTTCTAGCATTTGGTAATTTACATTTATCAAATCGGCAGTCGGGTAAAGTTGTGTAAAGACTCTTTTAAAGTAACTTAATTTTCTAATTAAAATTAAATCTAAGTCAAAATGTATGTAGTTGTGCCACGAGCTGTAATATCTCATATATGTTATATAAACAACGGCATTAATTGTTTCTCAGGAGTACTTCTACCCTGAGCATTCGAGATTCGGAAAAGTTTCCTTGCATATTTATGCTTTAATGAAATATTGAACTGTGTGGTTTTCATTGCTCATTGCACAGAGACAAGCAATTAAGGCAAAGCATATAACAGGAAAAAAAGGCAGAGAACGCATCATTCGACATTCGCCAAAAACAGTACTCTCATCAGCAATTGTACGTATCACTGGTAAATTTATAGATTTGGAGATTACGAGCTCGGAAAGAGGCTCGTTTAGGCACTGATTAAACTTCTTGGATGATGATGGAACATGCCGTCATTTTTGCAGAATGCCTCAGGAAATCGAATCAGGTTCTTTATACGATGAACTCGGCTCTCTTTTTGCTTAAGCATTCGGCAAAGGGATATTATAGGCGCTCCAGGGTTGACAGTTTTTGAATCAAGTGGGATGAAAAGAAAAACGGAGCTCAAAGCTTGAAGCAAAACTAAATAAAAAGTCATGCAAAAAAACGCAACATTCCTTCATACATTCAATTCAAAAGAATGACTAGAAAAAGTATCACAAATAGCTGTACCTATGTATGTATTTATTTATTCAGTTTGTAAGCATGCATGCAAACGTGTGAGAAATTCGCGAAAAAACTTGAATAATTTGTACAATTTGTGTCTGAAATTCCGTAAAATCTCACGTCAAATATTTATATACATAGGCATATTATCAGACAAGATAACAGAAATAGCTGTAAATTAAGTTGCAAAAATGTGAATTGCAATCTTCTTTCCAGGGTAAAACCTTTTACGTAACAGTATACATATCATCAACTCATAATAATATCATACCATCCTTTTAGAAAAAAAATTTGCTAGCTATCGAAATGAATTTGTTTTGTAAAAAAATAAAAAATGAAGAACTCTCCGTTGTAGATAGAAAAAAATAAATCCTACCTGTAATTTTGCAACCATGTAATTAGTGTTATTGTTGCCTAAAAAGTCAAAGCACTCACTGACTCTACATGGAACTATCATCCTATGTACGTATTTTTACACAGGGCTTAATTGAACCAACTTGCATAAATAAATACTCTGAAGCTCTGCCTTTTCTGTGTGGAAGCATTTCAATGCTAAAACAGTGGTTTGAACTTGGACATATCAGGTTTGCTTATAATTAGAAACCTGAACCAGTTATTGCTGCTATTTTCTCTGTATCTAAATACCTTTGTAGCGTGTTACGAAATATCAACAAGAGAGTAATGGCAGAGGATATGACTTGTCCATTCATATCTTTCCGGATGTTTTACAAATTCCTTTTAAAGTGAACGTTCTTGTAAATAATTCAGAGTCTGCTGATTACTACTTCCTTTCCCGTAAAAAAGTAACTGAGATTCGGTTACGTAATTTTATTTATCATCAACAATAATATACATATTCAAGTAGGTATGGTATACACTGGCAATGATTATGATTATTATTAGCTTCATGCTTGGTCTGTTTGCATCAAGTTTTAGGACCTTCACCTTACCACCAGCGCACACAGGAGAGTGCAAATGGCAGTATGTATGTATATTTATCATCATTAAATCTTGTCAAAATGACTTGCCTTTGATTGGCTTCGCTGAGAGTGTTCAAAGTTATCCCATAACTGATAAATATTATTTGTTGTGCGTTGAGTTTTCTTCGTGATTGTTGGATAGGTATATAAATAGTTACCTACCACTTCTTTTCCTTTTTATTACCCGTTGCTAGTAAGATGATACACAACAATAATAGTAAGTTATTTGCTGCAGGCTAAATGTTGGCAGTGTTTTGTAGACTGCTACCATTATTATGCTTGCACTTTTTTTCAAACAATCAGCGCATGATCATCATAACACCACCATGTCCTTCTCATCTTTTCTAGTCTGGAGCTTTAGAGATGATATGGCATAAAAAGGAAAGAAAATCAAGTTTTTCTCTTTATCTGCCGCATACACACACTTTAAGCGTTTTCTTCTTGAATAACGTACACACATACACACGCTTCCATCATGCGACTAGAAGATCATAACCGTAATTACAAGATTTCGCCGCACCAACAGCAACCGCGTCTTGTTCGAAGCCGTCCCTATAGTTTACACGAACTGTTCGCAATAATGCCCAAATTTTATTGCCAATTTGTCAGATGCCATGTACTAAGTTTTACGAGTATTTTACTCATTCTTGGTTCACGATTTTTTTTGGCAAAAACCAAGCAAGCAGCCAAATCAGTCAGACAAAACAGCAACAATGCTGGCATGCATGAACGCTAAAAGAAAATCATTCAGCAGGGCAGACACAATAAATATAATTTTTATTGGTTGGTTGGTATTAAAATAGGGAGATGTATGATGGGGATGGTTTCGTCCAAAACTCTATTTTAACCCTTGATTTGAATGCGCACGCACGAATTCTTATTGCCAGATTATTTAGGGATTAATTCTTAACAGCGGGGATACCATGAAATGACAAATTTTTTACCCTTTTCAAATAATAGCCAGTAGTAAAGTTTGGCTAGTGTGAATACAAACAAGACTCGAAGATTTAAGAAGATGCCTTTTTAAAGAGAGTGCGATTGAGATTTATAAGCCTCTCGCTTAAAGTTTTGGCACGAAAAAACGCTCAATACTAAAAAAATACACACACAAATAAATTTAAATTGTACAATGACACACGAACTCATTCGTTTTGAAAAAAGAAGAATGTGCAAAGGATAGCGGTGAGAATTTTGTCTTCCTTCAAAAAATGTCAGAGAAGAGATGCAAGATGTTAATTTTATTTGCAGTATAGGTATACAGGCACTGACAATAATAGGTTTCTTTTAGCACCTTGTTTTCTTCTGGGGTTCATGAATCTATGTATGTAATGTAAATTTTGCATTTATACAGCTATCCCATAGACTATAGATAGACGAATAAGGAAGGAAGCGGATCTATGTATTTCAAGTTCAAATGTTTAGCGTGATACGAACCTAAACTTCTAATTGCCTCGTTTATCCCTTTTCCGGATTTGGTGATCCACTAATTATTTCCAAAGGAGGCGGTGCAGTACCTTTTCTGCAGATATGTCTTTTGCATTAATTACGAATTGTATTTCTTAACGAACTCGCTGTAAAGGAAATGCAAATATGTACATGTTGCGCCCAATTTCCTACTACTTTCTTCATCAAAACTTTAAAGGAATGGGTATTGGTACTCCTCTTTGCATTGATTATTGAACTTGGAATTCTTAAACTTTCTGAAATACTTTTTAATGTTAATCATCACGATTCATGGTAATCAATATCAATGTTGTATTCAATAGGAAGAATTTTTCAGTTAAAACGTGCTCGTCAATCGAATGAGAACTTTTGGGTCATCTGAACTTGAAAAAATGCGTGCCAGGAAAAAAGTGCAGATTGAATGGCACGCATTTTACGGATACTACATACTGCCCACGAGATGAAAGATGAATCAACTAAACAAAAGAAAATATATACTGTTTTGTAAAATCACCAGGTTTAATATTATAACATTATAAGGCACTAGTTTCTTTGCCCCACTTCAAACTTTCTGTATATGGATTTCTATCACAGGATGGTGAAAACTATAATAATGACCCAATCATGAAATATAATTTTTTAAATGTCAAAGATCAATCAGTCGAGTAATTTCAAGTATCACGATGATAATAGGGTATATTCATGCACCCCATGGAGCAGTTGAGAGTATAGCGTGCCATTTCGGGCACATGATATGCATGAGATTTGAGATTGTTGTCAAAAAAGCAATAGATTTCCTCTGATTTGTTACTGATATACTGCAACTGATGCATGATCAGGCAAAAGAAAGAAAGCATTCTCGTTTATTATCGTCTATCCTTTCGTGATTAATTCCTACTCTCTTTTTACTCTTTCCAAGTCACGGTTCGACAGACAGCGTGGTCAATGGCCAGCCAACTCAACTCTGCCTAAGAGATTTCCATTTGCACTTCCCCTCTACTTATTGCATTTCCGAGTCATTTATTCACGAGGTAAAAGAAAATGTCATTACATTTGGCCATCAAATAACATCCATTCGACTTTCAGAATATGTGGCCTGCCATATACACGATCCTAATTCAGGAATGCCTTATAGGAATTTTGCTCTCGTTATTATTATAGCATATAGCAGCACATCATCATAAAAATAAGCATAAAGGTCTTAAAACACATTTTAAGTGCATAATAATAACACGCTGTTGAAGCAGCGTGTAAGATAGTAATGAAATTAAGCTCAAGCGATTATATGGAGCATTAACAACGCATTAAATAATTAGCACATACTAAACAAAAAAGCAAACAGGTAAAAACTTTTTTACACATTAGACTACTGCTAATCCACATGCTATATGAATGCCACTTTCAAACCTACAAAAAAATTGATGAGTATATAGAACAAATCACTTTACTTACTTTATTGTCCGTCTCTGCTTTTGCTGTCTCTTTTTAAATGAGTTGTACCTACATACAGCAGCCAATAATCCTACAACAAGCTTTTCCCTTCAAACTTACAGTACAAACCAAANTTTACACATTAGACTACTGCTAATCCACATGCTATATGAATGCCACTTTCAAACCTACAAAAAAATTGATGAGTATATACTACGGTTGATTGTATACTTAGAATATATATAATCTACTAAAACATAAGAACAAATCACTTTACTTACTTTATTGTCCGTCTCTGCTTTTGCTGACTCTTTTTAAATGAGTTGTACCTACATACAGCAGCCAATAATCCTACAACAAGCTTTTCCCTTCAAACTTACAGTACAAACCAAACTTGTATAAAAGAAAGACACAAGAACATCAACTTATTCTTTAAAAACAGTTCCGTTTTCTGCATACACTTAAGTATATTATATGTATGTCTGTATACGAGCTCCTTAAAAGGTCACCAGCATTTTTCATGCCATGCATGCATACAATTATCTAGGTATTATCATTCATTATTATTTTTTCAAAGGTTTAACATGCATGCTCCTCGTTGCTTTTATACTGTTTTAATGCAACTTAGCAGAAAAAAAACAATAATCACTTAACTGGTATTGCACAAAATAAAAAACACAGGTGGAAAAGGGTAAGATGTTAAGTTTTAAAACTCTTTTTCTTCTTATTACGCACTTTATAGTATTTCAACAGCCAGAGTTCATGGTATTATTAGCCTCTTTCAGTCAGAAAAAAAACGAAATTATTCGTTTGAGTTTGATTGATTTATTGAAACTGTAAGCAGTGGCATAATATAATGCAGTATTTATTATGCAGAAAGAAGATTGTAGTGTTTTAAAAGAAAATCTTCACTTTGCTGACCCTTCACATTGACAATGGTGATGGGTTGCTGTTGATGTGCTAAATAAGTAAGCTAGTAAGCTCTCCTCTCTTCGTACAAACTTTTCTTGTTAAACTTTCATTAAAACGGGTTAGTATCATACAAAAAAACGACTACATACAATACACACACATACAGCTCAACATCAACAATCGTTTTACTGACTTTTTATGATGATGTGTAGGGATACTCTTAGGATGGTATATAGTTTATTTGAAAAAAAAACTTGTGAATTTTACATAAAGAAAGGCAGAGCTGCATCATGCACGCATGCTGCTATACTGCCGGCCGAGTAAAAAGAAAGGTTGCACCACAAGAAAATCCAGACTGCAAAAATGTTTTTTCTTTGATGATTTCAAACAAATAAAATGCGTCATCATAATAATATAATGTAGATTTGCATATTATTATGAAGAGAAGGATGATCAAGGTCCTGCACTCCACTGCTTGATTTTTTTGTTTCTTCACAAAAAGGGTATAATTTTCTGTGTAAAGAAAATTTTCTTCAAGACACAATTTTCGAATCACAAAAGACGAGAAGAAGAACCAACAATTCAAATTTGTCTAGGTCATTCCTCAACACGCAAATACACTTTGTACTCGAGAGAAAGATTTGTAT
>JAHZMV010001281.1:0-11272 GCA_027743765.1 Coecobrya sp. COE2 | reverse complement strand
ACCTGACATAATCCCATTTTAAATAAAATTTACTAAAAGTTTTTTCATGCAACAAGTAATAAGGTGTATTCACAAAGTCTACAAATAGTGGGAATGGAAGTCTACAACAAACTGTTACTTCCAAACTTTTATAATTTATTGTCTGCTGCGTTGGGACGCTGGCTAATCGTGGCATTCTATTTGTACGCTTAATTTTTCATTTACAAAATGAATGTGTATTATGTAGTATTATTTAATTGAAAGAGGAGAATTTGAGAAAAGACATTTGCTTCTTCATTCTCAGATACTAAAAATAAATAATTGGTATAATACTATCTAAAACTAATTGAGTACATATCATAGAATTTTATAGAATTATGTAATCAGTGGAGATTTATCGCTTTCACATAACGAATAAAATTAATAGTAGTTTATTAATCTAAATATTGGTCCTAATAAGAATTTTATAGACGAATAAAAGCAATGGAGTACGCAAAACACTTCTGTCATGCTGTTTTTATGACATTTTTTAAACTAGGTATTGAATTTAACATGAAATAATAAATACCACGTTAATACAGTTTGTTTTGGACATAATATTCATCGATCTAGATAATTGAAACGTAATAATCCGGATTTATCCGAATCCAATCATAGGAATATCGATATGCGATCATTTAAGAATAGTAATATGATGTAGTAATTAAAATTTCATTGCAATGCAATAGGAGCATATTAAGGATTTTCAGTTTCTGTTATCTATAAAATTCAGTTTCTTTCAAAATTGTTACCCAGCGCAAAATCTCAGATTAAGCATGTTTAAGTATGTGCCTTATAGGAAAAAGAACATTACTATTACGACCTACAATATTAAACTGATTAGTTTTTCAGAAACATTTAACTCGTAACTCTAAATTTAACAATTTTAGAATACTTTGTGTTTCTTCCGGGAAATTTATCAATTAATATATCTCTAAAAATTATGAAAATTCTTAATTCAGCACTCTTGTATTCTGTTGTCTGTGTACAGATTTATTTTGAAAATAGCATAGCTCGCAATAGAAATCGTTACGAATATTTACACGATATGAGTTCACCAATCCTGACTTTTGTCATCACAAGATCTTTAAAAAATAAAATTCATCTCAACCTCAATGCGTTGGTAAATTTTTTATCCAGTTCCTCTCTATTCCATTCTGTAACATTGTGAAAATTACTATGTAACACTATACATTAAATTTTCTGAAAAATAGTTCTCATTCAGTCCATTAATTCTTTAAGTGTAATGATAATGGCTATCATTTATCCATTCTTCTAAAACCAGTTTTTCTCATCAAGTATACAACAATGTATAATATACATACTTTGTGGTAGAAGACGAGTTTGAAGATCAAAAAGGTAGATGCCAGGAACTCTAAAATGCTCATATCGAAAGCACTTTCCTCAGACACAAGGGCACTTTTCTGTTTGATCTGAAATATAATTTACTTTGTATTCATAAGTGTAAAAGTATTCTCAAGCATGGGAAATGTTGAACTTGAGGAAATACTGTTGAACACTGTATGAAATGAAAATGTTAAATTCATTTAAGTATACATATGGACATTCAATAAAAGTAGTATTGAGGCAATATTTTACTCATGAGAATCCCAAAAAAGTAATATTTAACCGATTTTCTGAGAGAACAAGACACAATTTACATTTTCCACATTGGAATGGAATTATTTCAAATCATCACTTTTTGGTCCTATATTGTTATATTCTTTGCATTTTGGGACAGTCAAATAACTATCAATTTAGCACAAAACAGCATCAAATTATACAATTTCATTCTTTTCTATTTATGAAATATATACAAAGACAAATTCGGCCATTTGTTATTCAGGTGTAGCCTATCCAATTGAATCTTTAACATTGTATGCTTCTTATTTGCCACCGTTCATATTAAGGCCGGGTTGGATAAATCTCTCAGCAGCCTCCTCCTAACTGTAAAAACCCGAATCATACGAGTAAGAAAGTCAGCAGAACTTTAGCGTGAAGTATCAACATCGCTGTACAGATGGCACATTGGTTTGAAAACCAGTTTGTTCGCCCAATACAAAATACCATACATTATAGAAGAAGACTCGATATACATACCTTTTTGAGCTAACAAACTGGCACCCCAACCCAATGCAAGCAAATACCATTTAGGAATACAAGCTCTTCTACTGTTAGATGCTAATACATACAGCACACAAATCCAACCGTTTCTTCATATTGTACCACGCTTAAACGACGAAACCTGAACCCTTTTTACTTGTAATTTTTACTATACATTTTGTTTGTGTAGTGGTGGTATATATGAATCTCTTTGGGTGGTATAAGTTGCCTTATTCCTTATGTGAATCCTACAGTGTGTGTACTACACACTGTGTAGTATGAAATTTCACAATCTCACCAGCTACGTAACTAGTGACAGAACTCCTATAGACAGGGCTTCCCACAAGCTCCAGAAGAAACAACAAAGCTTAAGCACGTCTAGCGCAATCTGGTGGTTGTCAATGAAAGTAGTTGTACCCTCAAAAGACATCCTTTTGGTGGAGAAAGTCATTTAGAGATGTCGCTGTAAGTAGACCACTGTTTACTCCGCGTCGCATCATTGCTTACTGAATTTCTTGGATTTATCTGCATTTTAGTGATGCTCCTATAGAATCTTTGTTGCCTTCAATTCCATTGTTGTGTAAATGCATATAAAGGGGGTACTTGTTCTATAATACATGTATGTGTGTGTAGGTTTTTTCATAGAAGAAGGAATATTTATTTGCACAGTTAGTGTATAGTTAAACTAGGTTTGAAACTCCAAACCCAGCCGTCATGATCCATTTCGCAACAGACTATGTGTGCTGTTCCATAAAAGGGCATATTTTTGTTTTATTAAACTGTATAAACACTTGCATAAATGGAGTTCCTTACAACAACATCGTTGAAAGAGAACCTCCCTTGAAAGAGAACATCGTTTGGTTTCCGCAAATACATTACTTCTAAAACTGTTTTCTCTCTGGTTCATCTCACTCGACACATACAGCTTTCATTACTTTATTCTCTACGTTTACCCTAAACGACCGAGAGGAATGGAGTGTACGTGACATTAGCTGTTTTCTGAGTCCCCTTCGAATGGAAAAAATGAGTCCAAGGGGTCCCATTGGTACAGCTCATAGGAAAAAATAGTTTGGAAGATGTAGGCAATTTTGGCAATATATTTCGTTGCTACTTTCTTAGGAATGGAAAGGTTTCTTGACAGAATAGTATAATAATGCAGTAGCGGGAGTGAGAGAAAATAAATATATATGCCTAATGTTCACAACTAACACAACTTACTTTCTTACTTTTTGGATCATATACATTCCGTAAACGTGCATACAGTCTGGCTTAAACAGTATAGGAAGAATAAAGAGATGCATTATAATAGCTGATATCGCAAGGACATACATTCACATACCTTACATGTCTGGTGTACGAACATCTTCTAAACTATCTAAAAGGCTCCCCGAAACCCATTTCTATAACCGTTTAGAATACATTGCTCTGTTTCTTTTTCTTCTTCCGTTTCCATCAGAAAATTCTGGTTCAGGGTATTACAACTTACGATGTGGAAGATAGTCTGTTTACAGAACGTGATAGAGGGAACTAACCCATTTCTATAACCGTTTAGAATACATTGCTCTGTTTCTTTTTCTTCTTCCGTTTCCATCAGAAAATTCTGGTTCAGAGTATTACAACTTACGATGTGGAAGATAGTCTGTTTACAGAATGTGATAGAGGGAACATGACGCAAAAAGTTCCCTTAGGCTCATCCCGTTTCATGGTTATCATCATCATTCATAGTAATATTCCTTCTATGGAAAATAGAATATAATTTCCTTGTGTGCCCTTACAGCAAACGGTCATGATACCAATATGAAGGATGTCATGCTAGACATATTTTTGAAATGTCTCCTGGACGGAATGACGTTCATGATGAAACATAAAACTGAATTTTCCTTAGGGTTGAAGAACCGACTAACTTGCTTACTAGGAATACCAGTATTATCACCATAACCATTAAGGTCATTACCATTATTATACATACATCTTCATCTTCACAAGCTCAACTTCTTCGACTGGCTTATCTCTTGCTTATAACTTTCGCTTTTTCCTATGCGATGTTCCACATTTTACATCGCAATCTCAAGCAAACATACGTGCATTACTTTCCTTTTTCTCTCATTACTAATACCGTATATATTCCCTTATACGAATTTATAGTATATTTTCATTTCAGCACACATTTGGAACAAAGATTGTAGCAGGGAGGAATTTTGTGAATCACACTATTATATAGTAAAGAGGGAAAAATATTACATTGCAGTACGGTGCAGTGCACGTATTGGCATACCATGTATAAAAATACCTCAGAAACGTATTTACAAGGGTCTTGAAAAGTTTTGCTTTACTCCATCTTGAAAGAGTGTCGTCGTGTCAAGAAAAAGCCATTTTCTCGTGTGTCTCATAATAATAATAATAATGGTAATGTGTTTTGTGTTGTATATTGGATAATACCTCAAACTACACAGAGTACAAAATTATGGGTTGGTGTAAATTTCCTGAAAGCAAGAAGACATTCTTTCATTCACCATAATCATCATCGCTGTGACATTACACCACCTTATTCCAAATACACCTCCATTACATACATAGACAGCTACTTCAGTTTTAAGGGGAGCAAAAGTATTACTGCTATAATACCATGTACACTCCTCCTTATCCTTTCTCGCTGCTTCGTAAAAAGTTGGAACGAAAAAACTTTGGCAATCTTTGAATAGCATGTCGTTAGTGACACTGTTGGGAAGAAATGACATTAGTAGTGTCGTAGTTGATGCATACATGCAGCTGCTATCTTCTGTCGAGTTTCTTGTGGCGATGGTAGTATGTCGTTTTAAGTATGAATGTAGAGTAGATGTTCTAGTCATCTCACAGCCAGTTGTACCATCAGCCACCACCATCATCCAGGAAAAACCATGAGGGTCATCCTATCTTACTTTTTGTATCGTGTTCGGAGACATTAGATGAAATGACTTTGATGTCATTCTATCCTCCATCTATCCTTATCTACCACCACTGCTTTGCCATATTCTGCCACATCAACGTTACTTACAAAGCCTGCCTGTTCACTTGGATTTTTGCTTTTAACAAGAAAAGTTGACGATGACAATGGGGAGAGGAGCTGTAAATGCATAGCATTTTAATGCTTATGATTTCATTCCAGTGACACAGCAGTAGCAATCTTTGAGACTGCAGTTATTTAACCTGAACATTTTGCAAAGGACAAAAGAATGCAATCATAGGGAAGTATAACGCTTCTTGTAGCTCATTGATGCAACTTAATGCTCTAACTAAGCGGTTAAAAATATTAGAAGTTCTTTGTAAACGAATACATGTCCAGTAATTCACACTGAAATCTACTTCGATAGCTTTTTCAATATTAGCCATTTACTTGTGGCAGTATTCGTTCTCTATTATGAAATGAAAGAGGTTATAAAATTACATAATACGAATCCTTCCTCTCCCTTCTTACAGCTTGTCTTGGAGAGACTTTAAAAAGCGTAATGTACACACACGGAGTTTCCGAGAAAAATCAAAATAAATAACTCAACTGTGTGACAAGTCAGAATAGCAATAGACATAAGACAGAGACAAGAACACCAAAACAGTTTCTGAATGATTTATTACCATACTTTGTGTACGTATATACGTGTATAACTCTTTTGTACGCAAAAGTGCGGCATCACAGCAGCAGAAAAAAAGAGGTGAGTAAAAGTGGTAAAAAATGAACGGAAAAGGGTTGTTTGAGAGGATCAAAGTTGAATTGTGCGGTGTCTGCAGCATCATACTGTACTCAATTCTTTCTTCTCAAACAGTTACTTACCCTTTATTTTTGATATTACCAAAATAAAAAAGCTAAGCCCATGAAAAGAAACTAACAACACAAGTAAGTCTGATTTACAACAACGCAACTTTACAACTCATCCTTGTCATCTGTATTTCACACTATATTTCCACAGCATATGCATAAGATAGCAAGACATATAGCTATGTCTATGCATAGAACGCATCTCTTATCCTGTGCCAAGAAGCAGAAAAGTTTGGTTTACTTAAGAATGTGCTTCATTCACTCTCTTGTGCACATCTTGCATCTTTACACATACATAACCACACGAATTCGTTGACAGATTCTCTGACCCTTCTTTACAATATTATCTAGTCAAGATTGCTAGACAAAAGAAAAAACAGAGACAAGCCCTTTCGTTGTTTGTCTGCCAGATTTTATTATAGTTTTTGCGTCTTTCGTCTGTCCTTCTAATCCCTAGAGAAAACTACTGTACTTTAGAATTCCTCATTTTAAGCTGAAGAAAATACTAATACAGCAATAAAAATAAGTTTTCACACAGGTGATATTGCGTAAGTGTGGAGTTCTAGATATTCTTGTAAGGGATAATGACAAAGTACTTGCAATTTGTGTTGCATAACTAACCGTAACCTCGACATATACCTATGTTGTGTTATAAGAAACCGTGTTTCATCAGTATTTTAAAATTTGTGTTACATGGATGTAACAGAGCATCTATTTAAAAAAATTACTGGTTTTTAGTATTTAAGACATGAAAGTTCGATATAGTAAATTTAATATGCAAAATGTCAATACATACCTAATAGGTCTTAATTATGTTGTATTACAAAGAGAATTCTGCTGTTGCAAAACAATATGGAGGAGATGTCCCCAGCAAGTGTCATTTTACGCTTTTGTACATTTTATTCTAAACCTAGTAAGCATGCCTACTCTACAACTCTAAATAAGATTTTCGTGAAACGCTATTCATAATTGAGAATATTTTACATTTATAAGTTCTCGGATGACTGTGCTCATACTTCTTTCCATTGTAAGCGTAAAAGGGTACATCTGAAACTGTAGCTACACAAAGGCACTATGAAGTGCATTATATTTAACCAGCCAATTTATATGAAAATGTGCTGGTAGAGAAAATATCATTGTCAGGGATAATAATATTATACAATGTGCATATTTTACACATAAAGTTATTCCATCAGCCACCCGTCTTCATGATAAGCAAGCCACTTTCACTACTTCCTCTTTCTCTTCTGCACTGCGGTGTACGAAAACAACTGTATATGAAATGAAGTCGTCTTTTAACTTTTTTACAAATAGAAGTAGCAAAACATTTTTACTTTGATCTTCCACGCTTTTTGTCTTTCCCCTTTTCCTTTCCATTATTTATGTTTTGTATATTCTACAGTTTCTCTTTGTGCAAAATACCAATGATAACAGAAAAACTGAATTTATCGTTTACAGCGTACAGTAGCAGAAATATCACAACTTTGTAAGCTCCTATATGGAAAATGAATAAAATTTTGATATGCAAAGTATAATTTATTGCATTCTTATGTACAGCAATACAATATCTCTTGTTGAAACGTCTCTGTTGTTCATATATGAACATGCATCCGAATCAGAATTGAACAGACGGTGCTCTGATGGCGTAAACCCACGCTGGGAAAAAATGAACTCATTTATCACGCCCTATATTACTATATATAATCCACAGACTTTCTATTCGACCCTACCTACTCCTCCCATTTCGGCTCCAATACTAGTGTTGCCTCTGTAATTTCCCTTGGAACAAAATGCTATAAGGAAGGAAGTCAGTTTGGAATTTGTTGGAAAGCATATTTTTTAACATTGGACTTATGGTATGTCCTTGTCATTTTCATTCTAGCTCCTACTGCTGCCGGCGCCGTTGTGAGAATAAACTCATAAATATACATTCATGCTGGAATGTTCATAGGAAATATTGCACAATGCAATGTTGGTACGATATGGTATAACTTGTGGTATATTAGCTTGTATCTTGGTTTGCTTGGTGGTGTATGGACGAGAAACATTTGGGCAGATGTGTTGTAATGCAATCTTCAATAAAATGTGTAATGAAATGTTCAACAATGTATTCCATGTGTGTATATAGATATTGTTCTTGGTTGGGGTGCATTTTTCTTGTCACTTTACCATATCAGACCAATTTACGTTTCAGGCGCATGCCTCAAATTTTCAAAATACTTTCCCCATTTAGCTTTCTGACGTAAACAAAATGTCAATTTTTACTTGTTCACCTTACTGTTAATATTTAATATGGTTTGGATCAATTGCTGCGTAAATGTGTCTTTTGTTGTTCACTTCATTGCTAATACAAGTTAATGGTTACGGTTTCACTAATGGCTTCACGAAGATATCCAGTTGAAATAATTAATAAATAATTAATTTGATGTTTAGATTCATGTCTTCAACCGAAAGTAATAGAGAAAGGAATGCTATAGTAATTAAGTCATTAACATATATTAAGTCATGGCATATTTCATAATATTAATGATTGAAAGTGATTTATTCTAATAGCATTTGGACACATTTTGGACATGAACGAAGGCTCTTTTAATTGATATTCATGCATCTTTCAATATAGAATATCTCAAGATCAAAAGAGGTAAGGACGATATATTAATTAATCTTATTACGACTATAATTGTACTACCAAGCAGTAGATTTCCAGTTTTATGGATGGAAGAATTTCTTTACGCGCTAGTATTTATTGTATCCTTCTTACTTCTTTAGTGATGTAACAAACAACAAGGTTGTTAAAAATGTGGAAAATCAAATCCAGATTGGTAAAATACACGCAAGGGAATGTAAAGAAACTCGTGGACTTATCAGGATCATCAACCCAACCACAACCCAAAAGAACATACTGTCTTCTGCATGAAAACGCAGTAATATTTTTCCACAAAGAAGATATGTTCATTTTATTGCTTGTACGTACATTTATATTACCAGAAAAATGCATTTCATTCCCATGTTCATTTGATCACTTTATCTCCTCTACTCCTTTTCCAGTTATATAGAAAGAAGAAATTCAGAAGGTAGTCAAAAGATTACGTTATCCTATTAACGTATATCAACTACCATTCCTCATCACATCTAATTACATAAATCAAACTATTTTATATAGGAACATAAATATAATATATTGTGAGACTCTGTTTCTGTTTTAGCAGTCAGATAGCAGGCAAAGGTAAAAGTTATAGCAAGTTTTTATACAGACTACTTTGCCGAAACGTTGCTCCCAACAATATTTTACACAAACATTATTAGAACATTTTGAAAACAACTACCCGTCTTTATCCCTATTTTCTAGTATTTTAAATTGATAATATACACAAGATATGCAGTGTTAACTACAGGTAGTCTTGAGATAATAAATCAATAAAATCACATAATGAGGAGTTATGATTGAAGCACTTTCAACTTGAAAAGTAAATTATTGATATCTTTATTGTTACCCGTATTAAATCCCCATTGTTGTTCTTTGGTAAAACATGAATTATATTTTTTGATTTTTTTCTGTACAAGTAAGAACTTGTGTGGACTATCAAATGAAAAATCAAAATCTTGTTCGAAAAAAATCCCGATTGTCAAAGAATCGCCAACATTCAACATTCATAGATAATAGAAAGATAAAAGAGATAAAATGAGAACAAGCAAGTAGAATTTATATTTTATAATAATGATATGAATTTTCATAGCTTAATACTGCCAGTAAGTCATCCAAGCGAATATATTACATGTACTATTCATTCGGCATATTATTCTCCTCATAGATATAAAGTCAATACATACAACAAGTAAGATTGGACCTCCACGTCCATTTAAAAATCAAAATCATCATTATCCTCACAATAATATGATGATGATGTTCTTATAATAAAGCAGTGGATTATATGTATTCAATGCTTACGTTTTTTACTTTAAATCCTTATAAGTGACATCAAGTGCCGTGAATATTCCTAATTGACACTGAAAACATTTCTAGGTGATAAACGTTGAAAAGAAAAAAGCACAAAGGATTGGACGTATAAAATGTAAATAGTGTTTGACTAATGAAAGTGTTGGACATATAGACGAGTAAAGTTGATTTCGTTCAGTAAAGTAAAAAAATGTATTTCACGTGAAAGGAATAGACAGATTAAGCATGGATATATCTATGTATGTGTGTTGTACTACGAATAAGCATGGATGAAATCAGTCGTTGCTCCTCGCATACGTATAGATTTGATTAGTGTGCACCTCGTCTTATACTACACCTCCAGTGTGCAAGAATTAAAAGTATTAATTTGATTCTATGAAGAAAAGGACAAGTAGCAAGGGAACGGTCTAGTAGACATAGACGTGTTAGAGAATAAACTGTGCAAATATATACAAACATTTTCTAAGAGAGCGGATTGGAGGCATATATTATTTCAATGTTTACCACAGAGAAGTGTTGAACAAAGTCATGTGTAGATCTATGTGCTCAATACAATCCCTATATAAGATACTGATGAAGTAAGTGTCTATCTGTATGCACAAAACAATGATATTTCCTGTAGCAAAAGATAATGATAATAGTTGCATGCTTTTCCCTATATAAAATGGTGAACATATCTAGACAAGAAAACCTAGCAGAGACGGTCTTTTAACGACGACGATAATGATAGAAGTACGATTCATTTAGTGATCTAGTAGATTTATTTATTGGTATCAAGAGCTATTTATTTTGTACTTTACACTTAGCATTACGATTATTGTTGGCAATCCTCCTGAAAAAGAGAATAAAAAGGAGACATAGACATACATACGTACAATGTATTTCTATTAAACTGGCTGAGCGGTGGAAACGAATTTGATAACTAGTTCGTTCGTAAACCAAAGAGATATGTCCTGCGAATATTTTAAAAAGTATTGCCTTTTGACAAAGGGGCTTAATTGTATTTACTAAATATTATATAGAAAGTATTAAGATATCGCACTTTAGTTAATCTTCCTGCATAATATTATATTATGGAAAATCAAATTGTTTTGAGGTTTTCTGAGGTTTGAGGCATTTTTGAAGTTTTCTCAGGCTTTTGAAAGAAAGCAATGAAAACACGATTCTAAAATTAACAAGTGTTTGGAAGTTATAGTGCGGATTCATCGACGGATGAGCAGACTGAAGTAACAACAACAATATGTTCTGATGTATGTGTAGTACAAAATGCAGGTTTTTGTTAGCGATTTGATATGATTATACGTGAGAGATGTACTATGATGAAGACGACCACTATACAGCACAGCGTTACTTACTATCGTTTGATCCGTCTACATTTATAATATTATTATTATTGCCATTAT